>VDFB02058242.1:489551359-489610969 GCA_007258455.2 Sequoia sempervirens
CACAACGTCATGCAGCTGATGATAAAGTGTCCCCAGCAAACAAGGACCCCATGCATAAACTGTCCTATCTCGTCGCATGCCGACCATGACATCCCCCCAACCAATAGGAAATCCGTGTCCTCGTCGGTCAGGTACCAAAATCCCACCAATCAGAGTTACCAAAAATGTATCAAAGCGACTGTAATGCTCCGCCAGGAAATCCCAATGGATCTCGTAACCCTCAATGCCGAGTCTGGCACCCTGATCCTAGTAGTATGCCCGGAAGGTCTGCTCGCCATGACGGGGATCGTACACGATCTGCTCCCCTCGAATCAGAATCCAGAGAATACGGTAGACATCCTCCAAAGTAATCGTAGCCTCACCTGTCGGTAGGTGAAAGGAACAAGTCTTAGAATGCCATCTCTCGCACAGCGCTGTTAGCAAACCCCTGTTCGCCCGAATGGCAGGCATGAACGCAACATGGAATAAGCCGAGTCTCATCAATCGTCGCCGCTCTCACGGGCCTAGCTGATTGCCAAACCGAAAGGTCCTCGGTCTACTCTCCCTCGTGTAAATAGGGGCAAGCTGCCTCTGCAAAAAGATGAACACTGCATTAGCACCTTTTTGGACAACTGTGACCATCACAGAAAATAACTTAGGGCATGAAAGCATTAAAACAAGTTAAAGTAAGAAAATAGGCAAATGCGTCGCAAAAATGCAATTGCGTCGCAAATACACAAATGCATCGTTCGAAAAATCAAATGCGTCTGAACCAGTCAAGTGTGTCGCTTAAATACACTTGCGTCGCGAATTAGGCGTTTGCGTTGCCACATTGCGAATGCGGCGCGAAATTTCACTTGCGGCATTGAAATAATCAGTTGCGTCGCAATATAGCGATTATGGCTTTTGATCAGTCAATTGCGACTCGGTTAAGCACTTGCGTCGTACCGAAAATCGAATGCGGTGCAAACCGCCGATGCGGCTCATTTGTTCTGTACACTTGCGTCGCGACACATCAAATGCGGCGAACGCTAAGTCACTTGCGGCTTACGCGAACGCATATGCGTCGCGGCGCATTCGTTGACTAACCTAGAAAGCATTAAAAAGCACGTAAATTGAGAAAATGAGAAAACAAGTTTAGGGTACATACCGCTGGTCCTGAGCCCTCTGGCCGTCTGAAGGTCCTCACGATCTCTCCGCGGTGCTCTGTCACTGGAATAACCATCGTAGCTGCTGCGCGTTTCGCTCTGAGCTCTCAGGGTTTGCAAGGTGAATAGTGAAAGTGAATTGACTTTTACCCCTTTGACCTCCTATTTATAGGGTGAAAATGACATTTTTCAACCGCGGTTAATACTGGAGGCTCATTTCCACACCTTTGACCTCTCCGTAAGTTGCTTTAAACATGTCAGAATCTGAAACTGACTGCGCCGCTGTTTTTCTAGCCATCAAATTGATTTATCGGGACCTTTTACAAATTTTTCTGGTGCCGACCCAAAATTTGAAAATTTCCTGAGGGGGCAGGAATACTCTGTACCTTCACTGGTGCATATTCTTGACTTATTTTCTTTGTCACAATGCGACAAGCGACATCATGACAAAGAGGGGCAAAATGTAGACACCTAAAAATGACATAGGCCTGCAAGCTTCATTTTACCACTTTCGTCCTAGCATAATTAAGTTATTTAATTATGTCCTTGGTCCACATTCGACTATTGATTAAATAATTCATAATTATTTAATTAATTCATGCCATTTGTTTCTCCTTGATTATTAAATAAATAAATATTATTTATTTATCTAATAATGCCATTAATTATCTAAGTTTTCCTTTAATTAAAATAAATTTTATAATTTATTTAATTTCCTTTATTACGAGTGTCTTTCTAATTAATTAGCCAAATTTTTATTTATTTTACTCACACAATTAAACCCTTTCTTCAAAATTAAATAAATTTTACTTATTTACTCTTGTCCATCTTCCCACTATACCAAATACTCATTCTAATTACTTAATTATTCATTAGTTTCTAAAATTTAAATAAACTTCTTGATTTATTTACTTAGTCATTCTCCGACACTTTGAATTAAATCATTATTTAAATTCAAAATAATTTCTTTTGTCATATTCTTCCATAATTAAATAATGTCTTTATTATTTAATTATTTACTAGTCACCTGGAGTAAATAAATTTTATTATTTAATTTCTCCAGCAACCTCTTTGTCCGTGCCAACCTTATCTTCCAAATTAATTCTTGACTTTTGACATCTCATTTAATTTCGACCATTGATTGAATTATTTTATAATTCAATCTTGACCCTTCATTCCTACCTGTTGCCCTAATTTTGACCTAACCCTAATGTGCACAGCAGCATTTAATCTTGATCATTGATCCTAGGGTTCTGCTCATCTTTTCATCCTGGCCACACATTCAAAATTGCAGTTTTTATAAAAGGGCAATTTTGTTCTCATTTGCCCTCCTGGTTCTGCTGGCTCTCTTGCTCTCTTGACTTCTTGCACTCTTAGTCTATGTCAATTTGCTGTCAACTTAGGGTTATAGTCACTTACAGTCATAGGCATTTTAGTCCATTGTAGGGTTATTTTATTTTCTGCAAATCCTTCAACACTTGCATAGGGCTTAGTCTTTAGTCATAGGTGCTCACATAAATCTGAGGGCATTTTATTTATCTGCAAGCTAGGAGGTGTAACAAAGGTTAATCATGGAAGATGGACACTTAGGGTAACTTCAACCCTTTTGTCTTCACTTTACTTCCTTTGTACTTTGTTATTTTCATAGGAATTTTATTGTTATTGTGCTAATCCCTCTAACATAATTTTAGAATTTTCCCTTGATCACAGATTTCACTACTTTTTTGTACTTTTTTCCTTCAAAATTTCACTAATCTCTCCCCTTAGCAAAATTGAGAGTTTTGATCAAAAATTGGAAAATCGCTGCACAAATTAGAAGATTATTTTATACTTAGCTTTCATTTCTGAAAGAGATTTCTTCCATGAGTCCATTACAATCCAAATAGTTATAATCAAGCTACTATTCTCTGATTTCCTATTGATAATCTGAACAAGGGATTCAAGAATGGTGAAGGCATCTTCCAACTTTTCTCCTTCCTTTAGAATTTCAATCATTTTCTCTAATCTGTATTCGGTATGATTTTTCACTTTCTAGAAAGCATCCATGAGAGTACTTCTGGAAGAGTGAATCTTTGCATGCTCAACCTGTAGAACATGAATCTTCTTCTTAACTTCTTCGTCCTTGTCCAAAAACATGTTGTAATCTTGACCTATTATGACAAGCTCATTTTCAATTTCCTCCAATTTTCCCTTATACTTTCCAACCAAATGGGGCCACCTAAGACAATAATTGAAGATCTTGTTAGTTGAATCAATGCACTATCTCAGCTCATTCATTTTATTTTTCAGTTTAGAGAGAGATGGTCTAAACTGCATCTTTAGATGAGAAATTACTTCTTCCTCTTTTTTGTCCAGAGGCACAGAGGCCATAGCCTCCATAACACATTGAATCAACTCATCTAGAAGATCATTCTGCAAACTCTCCAATTCAATGTTGTTATCAAAAAAGTATCTTCCTAGAGTGTTCTCAATGACATCTTGCTCATAACATGGTCCATTCAACCATATATCAGTTATCTTCTGCATACCATCTTCATCCTGAATAATCTGCAATATCTTTGTCTTAAACAAAGCACCTTCATCATCACTAACTTCTGCAATTTCCACAATTGGTTCAACTGGTTTTGGTTCATCTCTTGGATTATATCCCTCAAAGTCTTCATCAACTACATCCATAACCAACAGTTATTTTCCTTTTTCTTCAACTTTTTCTGACTCGGGTGTCAGAAGAGTGACACCAACCAGTTCTCTCTCTCTCTTCTTCCTTTTCTCTACCTTACCAAAAGATTATCCAACTTCAACTGTCTTTACCGGAAGAGGAATAACACTTGCACAAAACCTTTCTAACAACTTCCTAAAGAAGTTCGTATAAACTATTTCACCATTTTCAAATGAGTTGAAATGTTCAAAAATTTGTTTGTAGACTGCTATGTTTTCTTTCCACACCACATTGTCATTCAAAGGCAAGCAATTCAGGAAATACATCATAATGCATATAGCTAGAGTGTCAAACCTGAAAGAGTAGCCTATATCTTTTGACAATTGAACATTCTCCATTAATTGATCTCTTATCAAACCACATAGGTCAAAGTCTTCTCCTTCTATTATCATTTTGTGAGCAATATATACTGCACCTACCGAGGTTGATCCTTCTCGATTTCTAAAGAAGATTTTATATGAAATTCCATGAGTAATATACCTCATTAAAGGATCTTTGATTGTAGTAATTACGAGAGCCCTCTAATCTCTCATTATTCCAGTTAGGGCTTTGACCTCAATATTTTGAATTGATTTCTTCTTCGAAACATCACCAACTTCGCACAAACCTATTAAATTCTTGATTACATCCCTAGAAATCTGATAGGGTTTATCCAAAGTAAGGATACCTCCATCCAATCTGTTCAATATAAATCATAGCACTTCTGCATTTACGAAATGAGGGAATTCATCCCAAATATCCAAATTCTTGTGTTTCACTCCTCCAAGCTTTTTCAATTTGATGGTAGACAATGAATTTCTTATATCCCTAATCTTTTGACTACTATATTCTTCCAAAATTATTGATCCTTGGATTTGTTTCATTTTTCATACTAAGCAAGGTTCTACTAATCACCAAAACACTATGAATTTTACAAGCAACAAATATTCCTGGAGAATTCGCCACTAGATTGGTTTTTACTCCTTCAATTTTTTGCAAAAAAGGTTCTCCAAATGTTCTCCTTCAGCACATGGTAACAAATGAGGGTTTTAAATTCCCTTTTATAGCTTCACCTACTTAGCTTCCTGTCGCTTTAAATGTATTTCCCTAGAAGTTCTAGTTACATTGAAAACTCAGATAGTAAATGAAGAATCTGACTTTTAACTTCCAACATTTCATCCAACTTGACAAATGATCATAGAGCCAACCACACATATAGGGGAACAAGGATTTTTCATGAGAAACTCCCCCTAGGCCTCTGGCCTGAAGTCAATTGCCGAAAGAATTACTGGAGGGAGCTTCTAGTACAACCTTATTGCCTTCATCAGATTTGCTTTTCTTTACCCATGTCTTCTTCATCTGATCTCTTATCTCTTCTACAGATGTTTTCTCCTTTCCTTTTTTTTCTTTTTTTGAATTTCTCCCTTGATAAACTAGACCTCTTTTATTCATGTTTTTGTTCTTGTAGAATCTTGCAATGTGCCCAAATTTGTGGAAGTTGTAGCACACCAGATTTTTCTATCTATACCATCCATTCCACTGATTTCCACTTGATCTGCATTGATTAGCAACATGTCCAAATCTTCCATAGGTATAGCAATTAATGTTGCACTAACAGACATACTTTTTCATTCTAATGACTTATGCCCAAAATTCTTGCATTTAAAACACTGACTAGAAAATGATGGAATATTGGGGTTTATCTTTCTTCTACACTGAGAAGCCATATGACCAAAAAAAATTCAAGCAAAATAGTAACCATTAAATTTTAGAGCATTGGGTTGCCTTACCAGATGTTTTTTTCCTTGGTTCTTCTTTTCAGTATTCTTTTGTTCAGATCCATAGCTCTTTCCCTTCTCATAGCCAAGACCTCACTTATCATTTGTCTCTTTTTTCCCTTTGGATGTCTCATCAAGCCTAACAGAGCTTATCTTGAACTTCTTCTTGAATCCATTTGCAGTAGTAAGCTCATTTATGAGAATAACTACCTGTCTCTCAAGCTCTTGTTCATTGTTTCTGGATTGTTGTAGTTCAATCTCCAGCTGAATGAGTTCACTATTAATTCTATTGCATTCTTTAGTTTTTTCTTTTAGTGACTGGGTCAGATTTTCCTCATTCTTCTTTCTTTCTTCTATCTCTTTGGTAAACTTCATCGCCACATATTCCATTTCAAGCTTTAGAGTTGTATTGTCCTTAGCAAGTTTTTCACTTTCTTCTATTATTTCGCTTTGGGTTTGATTCAGATGGACATCATCTGGACCTCTGCATTCTTTCTACTTTAATTGATCACATAGTACCTTCCTCTTTTCCCTTGACTCATTTATCTTATCCTTCAGTGATTGAATGAATTTTTCGTTAGCCATAATATTTTCTTTTAGCTCCATGACCTCTGCTTTGGAATGATCAAGATCATCAAGTGCCACCATAAGTTGTTGTTGAAGATCTCCAACATCCATTGTAATTCAAGATCCACCTCAAGCTATTAAACTTCAAAAGAGGAACCTACTTTGATACCAATTGTTGGACACTAGGAACACTGAGAGGGGGGTGAATCAGTGTTTGCCAATATTCAGACCTTCAAATCAGATCTTAAACTAATAACAGCAATAATCAAGCCCTCAATCATAGCCACAATATATAAGTAGAAGAAAACATGCATACACATTAAACAACACCATAACACTAGGATTTTTTATGTGGAAACTCTATTAGGGGAAAAACCATGGTGGAGATTAATCCACGAAGTATACTCTATTAAAAGTACATGATAAAAGGGGAATGCAATTGCATTTAGACACACTGCCTAGAGCTCACTACTCAAGAGAGAAAGGCTCGCTGCCTTACAAAGTATAATTGAAGTTACAAAAAAAAATTGAACTAAGATTACAACATCTACAAATTCCTGGAATTAGTTCCAATTAAGTACACAATCAAATTCTAGATCTTTCATCCAATTCCCACTTCTGCTCTACTCTACTCTGTCCTGCTCTGCTATAGAAACCTTTATGTAAAATTCACTCAACAGATCTTCTAAGATTAACCCATATAGTTGTTCTACACTTTTTCGCACAAAGACACTCTTCTATACATTCACCATCACACACACATATATATATTCAAAATGATTTTCGGATCTCCTTTATATACCCGCTAACAAGAAATTGTTGTTGTTGGCTTCAAAAAAAAATATAATACTTTTCCTTATGTCAACCCAATTCACCAGTTAGAATTGATGCGTACCCACACAAATCAGCTAGACTATAGTAGTGACCCAAACCAAAATTCCAAACATAAGAAATAACTAAACACATACTTCACATACATCCACAACATGACATATACATCAAGTCGGCCAGAATAAGAAAATAAACAGTAAATCATTCTTTTGAATCTCTTAACGCATACTCTGACTTTTGAAACACCACAAAACTTTCCAATAAGATAGAATATATGCTAAACAAGATTCCCTGGGGTTCCACACCACACAATAGTGATCCAGTGAAGTATTCAGATCGATTTGTCAACTAGATGCCTTGTTCTTCATACTTTATGTCGGTAGATTACAATTACTTACTTGTCTTGTCGGTAGGAGCAACTACTACATTGGGGACCATACTACTGACACCAGTTTCCATCAATGACAACACAAGAAGTCAAGAATAGTCTCTCCAAGCCATATTCCATAGACATCATCTCACCTCTCTTTGATCTGTGATCTAATTTTTGGTTCTACTTATTTTGAGTTTAATCTTCAAGATCCAAGTCATAGATTTCATTTTTGGTTTGATTTTCTCTTTCTAATCTTTCTCCCCAAAGTGTTATTTAATCAAGACCCCCCATCCTTGCAAAAAATGGAAATCTATAGATTCACATCTTGAGTTGACTCACCTAAGGGTTGTAAGTCAATTCTTTGTGTGGATCTCATTTCCTAATGAAATAGAAGAGAAATAGGTCCTTAGGTGGTGTTTCCCTCCTCTAACGGTTCAATAACTAAGCCCTTAAAGCTAAAACTTGGAGATTAGATATTTGCAACAAGTAGTTATCTTGCTCATCATGAAGGTTCATTTCATTATCAACCTAGGGACGTGAACTTGAAATGGGTCAGCATTGTCTGTGTGTTAGACTCAATTGTAGTCATCCTTATCCTATAACTAGAAAGGAAAGAGTACTAAAAGTAAAATGATTGAAAGGAATCAGCATAAGTAATGAGCATGAATCAAAAACTAAATTAAACTGAAATGAATGATAGAAATAGAAATCTCAGCAAAAAGATAGGAATTTACTCTATCTACCTTGGCTACAAGAACAGGAACATAACAAAGTTCCAATGGCTGCGAGAACATACAACTGCTAAGACTGTAACTAATTATTGAACATAAAAGTAACTACTAAACTGAATGGATGGAATTCTCACCAAGTGGGCCCCCTTGAATGATTCTTCCCTAAACTAACTCAGATGAAAAAAATCAAAGTATCATTTTATTTATTGAAAGCATTGTTACATCATAATAGCAACATGACTGTATTCTTTGAAACTGAAAATGAAAGTACAATATCAAAACATCCAACCTCCTGAAGAGGAACATCTGATCATTATTTATTGAAATTAAATAAGTTTTATTTTGAAGGAAAAAGTGGAATAGAATAACCTGGTTTTAGTGTAATAATCATACGTTTATAATGCATTCTATGTTTCATTATTTGTTTTATATTTCCTCTTTTTTCTTTCTTTTGTGGAGGTTGATAACTATTGACTCCTATTACTTTAACATTGAAGAAAAGTTCAATCCAATTTTTTATCTTTGTTTTATTCGATCTCGAATCGACATTTAAAATATATTGATTTTTTTCCAACTAACCCTAACTAACTGGATAGTCAACTCCAATAGACTAGGAGGACGCCATTTATTGAAAGCATGAAAAAGAGGAAGGAGGTTATACATACACCAAATTTAGTCAAACCAATCTTGCCTCAATGAAGATTCAACATAGCAACACCTCCTAAATCTACTCAACTAATAGACATGGTCATTTAAAGGTAAGTTATAACTTCCACACAAGCTGGAAGTTTCCCTCCATTGACCTCTTTAATGTCCATCTTCTTGACTCCTTTAGTAACTGGCTAGCTGGTATGAACTTCTTCCATCTTGCAAGCTTCATTTATATCTACATCTTAATGTGAACCTGCATTATGACATTAGTGTGCACAAGACAATTGTATATTCATAATCACCTTAGAATAACATTCATTCAATCACATGTAAAATTAATAGAGATATATCACATAACAAGTAATACCATCAAAAGTTACAGTGATAAGTTCATGCCCAAAGTTCATAAGTTTAGGGAAATAACATAGAAAGTATTGGTAACCAGGTGTTAAAACCCCATAGTAACAATAACAAACATATGATAAATCCTAACAAAATGAGTCATTATTTGGACTCATCATCTCCCCCCAACCTAATGATATGCTAGTCCTCTAGCATAGGGAACTCAATTCCTTTGCCTTACCAAAGCCCTGAAATCACCAATTGTTGTCTGCCTTTGATCAATCTTTGTTGTTTCTAAATTTGGATCCCAATACAACCCCTACTTGCTTTCTAGTCTACCCCACATTAGCCTCTCTGTATCTACATTGTACTAATAGGTTTTGTGGTCTAGTACTAGCCACAACAGAATAGGTGGTTGAAATATTAACAAGAGCCAATAGTGTTGCTTCGTCCTCCCAAGATGTATATACTTGATGCTTCATTTGCAAGCTGCATAATAATTTTGCAGGGAATGAGGTTTAGCCTATTTTAAGTGATCTGGAAAGTCATTCCATATATGTGATAAATATCCCAATACTGTCCTTCCTATAGTGGCAACTTCATGTTCATATTCTAGGTATGCTTCCTCCCTAGAAGCCATGATCCTCTTTTTGTAGTCTAGATTGTAAAGAAATTTGTGTCATGTGTAGTAGATATCTGCAGGATTGCTTGATTTGGCTCTTAGAGATAAGGGGGTATGGATTTATTTTTCTCTGTATAAATTGAATTGTTGCCCCTAGCTAATTTCATTATGAATCCATGACATTAATTCCCTCAAGTGAATATCCCCAATATATAGAAATGGATTCCATTCATGATCATTGGGAACAACATAGTTGTGCAAATACAATTCACATAGTAAATTCTTAACTTCAGGAGGAGAGGATTGGTAAGCTTGAAAAAAATATTGTGGGGTTTCAATGGAATATTTTAGACTAGAAATGACCCTTGACAACTTAAAAGAAGGATTACTCTCCCTTAAATGCAATGCATATACCCTCGAGGGAGTCCTACATTCCATAATTTGTGGTACTAGAGCCACCACATTTTTTACCTTATCCTTTAATGCAATAATCTCTACATTCTTCTCCTTAATTTCTTCATTTTTCTTATTGATCTCTTCCTATAGCTTGATTTTTTCTCTATTCCATTCTTCTTCTTTCTCTTGCATTTCTTTCCATAAATCCAGGGCTATTGATGCCCATGAAAAATTAGGAGGTTTGTGCTTTCCTACTAAGATCTTCCCTTGCAGTGGTTCCTGATGTTCAACTTGCTCTACTTGCACTAGTTCCTAATGTTCAACTTGCTCTACTTGCACTTGTTGCAATAGTAGCGAGTTTTGCCAATCGTATATTTGCATGTCCCTTAGGATATTTTTCCTTCTTTCTGTGTTTCCCTCTGAGTCTATGGATCCTTTTTGGAGGAACACCAGTAGCAAACTCGGTCAGTTTTGATTTCTTGGGAGGACTTGTATTTCTCTCAACGGCTGCAAGATGCTCAGTTTCATCAGCTTTTCACTTCCTAGGGATGGGATTTACCTTTTTTGGTTTTTGCTTCTTAGCCTTCCCTTTTCTAATTTTTGCTTCTCTCATTTTCGCTTCCTCCTTTTGAATAGTAGCCCTAGTGTGAACTGTGGTTTTAGGGGAAACATCGACATTGGGGTCTGAAGATGAAATATCTTCATTCGCATGCTTGGATACAAAGGAACTGATTTCTACTACAAGTTTGGTTGCAGATGGGCTTGTGCTAGGAATTTCCCTAGAAGTTAAAGCTCCAGGAGTGAATTTAACAACCCCCTCATGCCCACTAACCCTATGAGTTAGGGGTTGACCTCTAGGACCCACATTTTCTAATCTAAACTTCTTAATTTTTAAAAATTCATCCCATGACACATTGGACACATCTTGCAAAGACTTTTCTACTAGCAATTTAATCAAACAATGATGGGAAACAAATTTTTCCCTACCTTTCTATGTCCCAGCAGTCATGATTGCAAGAAGATTGTATAGGACATTTGGCACATTCATCCTCCTGCCATGTCTCATGTGATTCAAAAACTTGAAATGCACATAACAGAGATAGGATTGGTGACCCTCGCAGGTAATGTATTTGATAACATAAACCAACAACTTACTTCCATGTTTTTGGCAAAGAAGTTCTTCTTGTTCTTTGTTTGTCTATAATAAGTGGAGGAACACTAGGCTTGATGAATTCTGCTCTAGCTGATCTAGCATCTCTAGAAGTAGGGTAGGGTTCTCCTTCAGCGGGAAAACTTGACACTTCAGCAATCCTTTCTTCAGTGGCTATAAATTTTAGTCCTTTCACCATTTCCTTACCATTAGAAAATGTTTGTGCAAATTCTAAGGAAATGTCGTTATTGAAACTATTTAGCTTCAGAAAGTAATCTAGCCAACCACAATTCTTGAATTCAGGCTCACAGAGTGCATCTTGTAGGATTACCTGGTGAACTGTTGGTTAATTTATGATTAACTGACCTCCTATTACCTCCACTCACACTCTAGAAAACACCTCTACAAAGACTTCTTTCTTGCAATCATTCTTCTGAAAATCCAATTTCTCTTTTGATTCCTGCAATTCTCACCAATACTAACACCAATGTCATATGACCTCTTCAATTTTACCTTTTTAGTGGCATTATGATTCCAATTAAGGTAGTAAAGAAGACATAAAGGAGGGGGTATTATCAAATAAAATGGTGGCAACTTAATATCATATCATGCATGCAGAATGTCACTTCAACTTCATCATTTCAAATTTGTTTCCATGTTGGCATATGAAATATGACTAATGACACGTAGGTTCACATTTCCCCCCCAACCTAAATAAAAGAATGTTTTTGCACTAGTTGGAATGGAATTATGATATAACAGGGAATGCTAACAGGATTTGCTATGTGAAATATCAATATTAAAGTACAGTAATCAAACTAATACATGTAAGGTAATTAATATACATTAAGTCGTTATACACATACCTAAAAAGGTCGAATGTCTTTTCTAAAGAATGTGGAAGGAAGTATCAGTCACCAAAAAAGTGTTGTTGATTTGTTAAATGAAGTGATGGTGGAGTGATGTGGAGTGAAGAGAGAGAGGGGTGGAATATGAATGGGCAGTTAGGTTTATTGATGGAGAAATGAATTCCCACAAAAAGTGGAAATCTTTATTATGGTTGCATATGTACCTTTGACTAGCCAAAAGGTTGGACACTAGGTCTACTTCCTTCGGCTGCAGGAACTTCGGAGTTCTAGTATTCAATAAATTGCTACATGAATATTTGTTTTGAGGCAAGCTTATGGTATAACTTGAGATGATGACCATTGACTAGGAGCTTGAACGTAACAGGATCAATTGTTGTAAGCTAAACAACACTACTAGGAAAGACCTCTACAATATCACATGGTCCCAACCACCGAGTTTGAAGTTTTCCTAAGTTGTCTTTATACCTAGACTCATAAAGAAGTTCCCAGTCACCTAGCTAGAACTTCTTTTCTTTGATGTATTTATCATGCCATCTAACTCTCTAGTTTTGCACCATCTCAGCATGGTGGAAAGCTAATTTCCTCATCTCATCTAAGGCATTTACTTGCATAACCCTATCCTTTTGTGCCTTAGATATATCTATTCCAAGGTCTAGTGTTGTTCTAAGAGTTTAGTCTTCAAACTCTATAGGCATCATTATTTTTTTTCCATACAAGATTTCAAAGGGAGTAAAACCAGTGGTAGTTTTCCAAGTGGTTCTATAGGCCCAAACAGCTTTTGGAAACCTATTTTCCCAATATTTTCTATGGATTGCTACTATTTTGGTCAAAATAGATTCTATTTCCCTATTTGTTACCTCAAACTAGTCATTGGCTTTAGGGTGTATATTTCTATGCTTAACATCATACTCATTCACCAATGTTGTGACAAGAGTGGATGTGAACTAAGCCCCTTGATTTGTGAATATTTCTCTAGGAACTCCATAGCATGTGAATATTTCTTTATAGAGGAGCTATGCAACTTTATTGTCCCTAGAATGTTTCATGGCTTTGACCTCAACCCATTTAGTCACATAATCATTACAAACCAAGATGTAAGATTTTCCATTTGATGGTGGATCAATTGGGCCTACAAAATCAAGTCCCCATTTATCAAATGGTGTGATAACTACTTGAGGGTATAGAGAATATCATCTAATTTAGTTGGTTGGCCCATCCTTTGACACCTATCACATTTTCTATTGTATTTTCCTACATCCTTATAAAGTATAAGCCAGTAATATCCTACATTGAGAATCTTTGATGCAGGATCATCCTTGGTTCTTGACAATCTTGCATCAACCAAAAATATTTTCTTTCATTTTTTTGTTCTCATTTTGTTCTTTCTTTGTTCATGTTGGTGGATTCATCATATTTTCTTACCAAACCCTATGGATCTATGTGCACATTGTGGAAATGTTCATTTTCCTTATTCCAAGATTTGGGTGTGATTGGATCTTTTTCCAACAAGTTATCACTTCCGAATTTAGTGGCAGTTTCTTGAACCAACAATAAAATAATTTTCAAACCTAATGGCTAATTCAATCGCTCGTGGATCTTTCCTGTGACTTGCAGATCTCAATGGTGTGATTCAAATTGTTCCATAGAGTTTCCATGACCTTAATTATAGGTCCACACTTCATCCTATGCATTAACTGAGAAGTAATTCAAATTTGAGGCTGACCTATTCATGTGCATGTTACATTTTCTTTCATTAGAGATTGTAATAATCTTTGGCTAACGTAGAAGATTCTACACCCTCAAATATGATATAAAGCTTGTAATAGATCATTAGGAAGGCAGTGAATAATAGTCAGATGAACATTAGACTTGAAGTGTTAGATTTCAACTTGCATTGAGGAGCATATAGGGGTAGGATATTTTGAGCATGTTGTATAAGGCCTGTGAATCAAATCTGTGAGCCCAGATGTTGCCAGCCGATTATAACTAAGATTTTTGTTAATGAGAATGTTCTAATCTGCATTTTCCCCCAATTTTTGTGTTGCTTCTATTGTGTTACTCTTGTTGCATGGTCTGGATTTTTCTCTTTGAGGACCCTACTACCGTGGTTGGGCTAGATTGGTATCAGAGCAAGATTCAATTTGTGTGAGGTAGTCAGAATTCATGGATTTCTATTGAAGATTTGTTGTGGGGTGCCAAATTGAGAATCTGACCTATATTTGTAGAGGAATTGTGTAAAGATGGTGGGAAGAAGAAATGTTAGAGGAAATGGAGTGCATGGAAATGCAGACCAAGCTTTAATGGAGATGGTGAGAGGAATTGTTGCCAGATTAGATGCAATCAAAATAGCCCAGAGGAGAGGTCGACCAATTGATGATGTGAGTGATGAAGAGGTAGAAGTACAGGAGAAAAGAGGAAGAGAAGATCAACCTGGCCTAGATCAGGGAGAAGAGAGGTTCATAAGAGCCCTAACTAGAGCGGACACAAAACCACATTTCAATCCACTGGATTATAATGGTTAGTTGGATTCAAAAGAATTACTTGATTGGATAATAGAGATGGAAAAGTATTTTGATTTTGAAAGAACTACTAAAGATAAGAAGGTGAAATTTTCTTGTACAAAGTTGAAAGGGCATGCATCCCTTTGGTGGGAACATTTTTAGACAAATAGGAAAAGAGGAGGAAAAGAAAATATAAGATCATGGGATCAGATGGTGAATAAGTTGAAGACAAAGTTTATGCCTGCAGATTATTAGATCAATTTGTTCTAGAAGTTGCAAAATTTGAAGTAGAAGGAGTCAAGTGTGATGGAATATACTGAGGAGTTCTACAAGTTGAATATCAGATCTAGACATTCAGAGGATGAGATCAAGCAAGTAGCCAGATATGCGAATGGATTGAGCTTGTCTATACAAGATGAGATTAGTTTGATTAAGTTGCAAAGTGTGGAAGAGGCATGTCAATGTGCCCTAAAAGCATAGGAGAAGCTAAATAAAAGACATGAGTAGAGGTAGAGAGGAAGAGGTGGAAGATTTCAAAGAGGAAGAATTTTTTTGGAGGAAGACAAACTTCTGTAGATCAGAATAAAGATAAGCCAATAAGAATGATAGAGGTGATGAAAACTCTTACAGAAGAGGAGGATATGGCAATTACCAGAATGAAGGTTATAGAAAATATGATAAGGAGAAAAGAGTATTCAAGGGAACTTTTTATAAATGTGGTGGAGGACATAGAGCATTTGAATGCAATCAAGGAGAGACAAGTAGAAAGACAAAAAACAATAGAAGAACAACCTTTGTTGAGGAGGATCATGTTGGATCATCTAATAAACTAGAAGATGCAAACATTTTGGTGAATAGGAGAGTATTATGTCAAAGTGAGATGGACCAAGAGCCATTGCAAAGAAAGAATTTGTTTCAGACCAAATGCAAGGTAGCTGGTAAATGTTGCAAATGATTGTGGATAGTGGAAGTTCTAAGAACCTGGTTTCTGAAGAGATGGTAACCAAATTAAAGTTGGAGAGGTTGAAACACCTGAAGCCCTATCATATAGCATGGATTCAAGATGAGCATAAGATACTGGTAAGTGAACAATGTTTGGTGAAATTGAAGATAGGAAATTACCGTGATGAAGTTTTTGTGATATCATGCCTATGGATGTATGCCATGTTTTGTTGGGAATACCTTGGCAGTATGATAGATAGGCTATTCATGATGGAAAGAAGAACACATATACTATTGTTGCTAATGGGATGAAGCATATTTTGTTGCCATTGGAAGATGTTCTGAAAGTTGAAATTTGTATGAGTGCTATAATTTTTTTGGTTGATGGAAGGAGATTTTTGGATGGATTGAGACATGAGAACATGTGTTATTCCTTGGTTCCTAAGAAGGCTGAAAAATTGAAGCATGTAGAAAAACACCCAAAACAAATAAAGGAGTTGTTGACAGAATATGAGGAGATCATTTCAGATAATGTACCTGATGGATTGCCACCTATGAGGAGTGTTGGATGTTTTGGTTGTATTTCTGATATGTGGTTTTCATTGATGTCAACACTATTAGCATTGTTGCATTAGAAGGTGTATATTTTGAGGATATTGAGAAAATTTTAATAAGAAGTGCTACAGGTTTTCAATGGTGAAGTGAAGTTATTTATGTCAGTGTGTTCAATACGTTGCTGATATGAGGTTGTCGTCTAAAGGGTTTCTTGTTGAGTATGTCTATTTTATCCATGTTCATTTTTAGAGATCCACATGAAGATTTGATTGAGTTATGGTGATTTTCATTCTAACAATTTTTTTGTCACTTCAGTTAGTGTTCCTGATTGAAGATTATGTGATTCCAGTAAGTTCAGTTGTTGCAGATGCTTCTCAGGCATTTCATGATGCTTGTGGATGTTTCTAGTTTGTTCTCTATCTTTGTGGCATGTTTTCATTGATCGTTGTTCTTGTGATCTCATACTTTCTCTTGCATGTTCATGTTTTTCATGTTCTTGGTCAACAAGATGTTGAATTGTGTTGTGGATCTTCGAGGAGAAATTAATTGAATTTTTTCATGTTGGAGATGTGGTTTTCAGTCTTCACTATGTTATGGTCGACCTTGGTTGATTCACATGAATAATCTTTATTTTTTTTGGGCCAACTATTTTTAATTATTTTATTATCTTCTTGTGGCTAACTTATAGCGATGTAATTTCTTGTTGAGGATATATAAGAGTGCTTGTTTTATCATTTGAAGGCATGAGTGTGGGTGTGAATGAAAATTGTATGAGTCATGTGTGCGAATAAATTTTTGATCATTTGAAGGTAGAGCAGAGTGTGAAGAAGAGTGAAGAAGTGTTCATGTGCTTAACCAGAACTATAACCAGGCATTAGCAGATGCTATTTTCTTAGTTCAAATCCAAATGGTTTTAATTTGAATCTTTCTATAAGATAGTGTGTCTTCCTTGGGTAGTGAGCCTTGTTGTATTTGAGCAGTGAGCTCTAGGCAATGTGCCTGAATGCATGTGCATTCCCCATTTATATTTTCTTGTAATTTTAACAGGGTATAATCTTGTGGATTGACTTCCACCGTGGTTTTTCCCCTAACAAGGTTTCCACATAAAAAATCTTGGTGTTATGTGTGCTTCTGGTGTGTTGTTCATTTACGCTTTCATGATTAATGATCAAATTTTAAATTAAGGTTAATAAGTTGAATAAGTTTGAGATTCGGTGACAACTGATTCACCCCTCCTCTTAGTTGTCTATCCTTGAGTTGCGAACAATTGGTATCAGAGTTTGTGGTTCCTTGAAAGAAGTTTAATAGCTTGAGGTAATCCGAGACGGTGACTTATAAGAAGGACAATCCTAGACTTGATGGAAAAAATCATACTTTGTGGAAAGCTTGAATGGAGTGTCATCTGAGATGCATTGGCGAACCCTACTGGAGAATTACATGTAATAGGTATGTTATACCTCCAAATAGTACTTATGCTAAATATAATATCAAGGCTAAGGAGGCATTGTTGAGTGCTTTGATTGATATTGAGATGACAAATGTGATGGATCTGAAGACTGCTTATGAGATCTGGAAGAATTTGGAGACCTTGTATGAAGGTGATGCAAATGTGAAGATTGCTAAGCTACAAAGTCTGAAAGGAAAAGTTGAAAAGTTGAAAATGGGTGATGATGAAAATGTTACTACTTTCATCCAAAGAGTAAATGAACTTGTGTGTGGTATCAGATGTGTTGATGGATAGATAGATGAATCGGAGATTGTTGCTAAAGTGCTTAGATATTTTCCTACTTCTTACAAAGTCAAGGCTAGTACTATTGAAGAACTTTGAACTATGAGAAATATTACCAAAGATATGTTGATTGGTAAGCTTACTGATTTTGAGTTGAGTGAATTTGGTGATTCCCTTCCTAAGGTTGAATCTACATTTAAGGCTACTACTTCTGGAAGAGATAGACAGAGATATGATCCGGGTGAAAGTTCATCAAGAAATACATTCAAGTATGAGGATGAAATGAAACAATTGGATGAAGAAGAAAGAGAGATTGAAGAACTTGAAGCATTGATTGTGAAAAGAGAAGCTAGAGGACAAGGTAATTATAAGGGAAAGTTGTCTATTAAATGTTTATCTTGCAATAAGATAGGTCATTTTGGATCAAGGTGTCCTGAGAGAGTTTCCAAGTCAAGATTTAACAAGCCTAAATTCCAAAAGAAGTGTTATTGTGCCATTGATGAAGGTGTAACAGATGATGAATCTGACAGAGGAAATGCAAGTGAAGATGAATTTGTGTTTATTGCTATCAAGGAAAATAATCATGTGTCTGTTGAATATGCTAGTCGTACAAATGTGGAGAAAGCCCTAGCTACTCGATTTGAAGAGAAAGATGAATGGGTAATTGGCAATGGTTGTTCTCATCATATGATAGGAGATAAAAGTAATTTTGTGAATTTTGAGAAGTATGATGATGGTGTTGTGAGATTTGGTGATAACATAGCTGGTGTGATCCATGGAGAGGATGCATTTCTCTTGATGGTAAGCATAACACTAATGATATCTTGTATGTTTAAGGTTTGAAGCATAATCTTTTGAGTGTTGGTCAAATGGTTGATAAGGGATACAATCTTCAGCTCATGGATGGTAAGTGCAAAATATTGGGAAATTATGGAAATGTGATTACATCAAGTACACAAAAAAAGGTAATATCTTTCATCTAAATGCTTCTAGTAAAAATTGTTTGATTGCTCAAGTTGATGAGAATTGGTTATGGCATAGGAGAATGTGTCATGTTAACTTTGATATCATTGCCAAGATAAGTTTCACTAAGGTTTTGAGAGATCTTCCTAGGCTAATGAAACCTACTAATACCATATGCAAAGAATGTCAATTAGGAAAGAAAACAAGAATTTCATTTTGGAGTAAATAGAAAAATTTAAATGGATTGTTGGAACTTGTCCATACTGATTTATGTGGTCCTGCTAGAACTAGAAGTTTACAAGGTTACAGATACTTCATGTTGTTTATTGATGATTATTCAAGGATGATGCGGGCTACTTTCTTAAGGGAGAAATATGAAGCTCTGGAAAATTTTAAGATCTTTAAGGCTATGGTTGAGACAAAGAATGATTTGAATATTAAGTGTCTAAGATCAAATAGAGGTGGTGAATTCATTTCCGGTGAGTTTAATTATTTTTGTGAAGAGCATGGAATAAGGAGATAGTTATCTGCACCACAAACCCCTCAGCAAAATGGAGTTGTGGAATGGAAGAATAGAATAGTTCTAGATGCAGCTACAACCATGATATTAGAAGGAAATATGCCTCATAACTATTGTGAGTATTGTTGTGTATACACTTAATCGGGTACAAATCAAAGGTGATACTGGTAAGACTCCTTTTGAACTATGGAATGGTCAAAATCCTACTACTAGATATTTTAAAATCTTTGGAAGCAAGTGTTATATCAAAAAAGATGGAAATATAGGAAAGTTCAATGCTAGGAGTGATGAAGGAATCTTTCTAGGTTACGCTACTAAAATTAAGGCCTACCAATGTTACAAAAAAAATTGAACAAAATCATTGAAAGTGAAAATGTTAATGTTGATGAAGACATACTTGCACTATCCAGAACCTGTGGATATGATTTTGATGATCAAAATGATGGTACAAGAAAAGGAAAGCAAGGTCAAACTACAAGTCAAGTTCAAATCCTTCCAGTGAATCAATAAAATCAAGAAGGAGAAACTGATGGAAGAACAGAAGAGAGATCAGAAGAGCCTGGAGTTGAAAATTCTAAGAATACTCTGAGGTATGTGAGATTGAATCATTTAGAGAATCAGATCATAGGTGATAAGAGTAAAGGTGTCTAGACTAGGAGAAAAATTGTAGAAGAATATTGTTTGATTTCAAAAACTAAGCCTAACAATGTGAATGAAGCATGCAAAGATGAGCATTGGGTTGAAGCAATGAAAGAGGAACTACAAAAAATTAAGAAAAATGATACATGGATTCCTATTCCCAGACCTAAGGATAAGAATGTAATTGGAACTAAATGGGTCTTTAGAAACAAACTAAATGAACAAGGTGAAGTAGTTAGAAACAAAGCAAGACTAGTTTGTAAGGGATATTCTCAAATGGAAGGTATTGATTTTAAAGAAACCTTTGCCCCTGTTGCTAGAATTGAAGCTGTGAGATTGTTTCTTGTTTATGCTGCTTATAAAGACTACAAGGTTTATCAAATGGATGTCAAGTATGCACTTCTAAATGGTGAATTGGAAGAAGAGGTATATGTTGAGCAACCTGATGTATTCCAATTAACTAATTAGGAAGATATGGTGTGTCGATTAAAGAAAGCATTGTATGGTCTTAAGCAAGCCCCTAAAGCATGGTATGCCAGATTGGATAAGTACTTGATGAAACTTGGATTTAACAAAGGTACAACTAATAGTAATATGTATTTCAACAATGATGATAAAGATTTGATTATAGAATTTTTTGTTGATGATATCATATTTGGAGAAGATGATAGCTTGTGCATGAAATTTTCTAATGAGATGTAGAATGAATTTGAAATGTCAATGATTGGAGAGATGAAATTCTTCTTGGGAGTGTAAATTACTCAGTTAGATAAAGGGATTTTTATATCTCAGTCCAAGTATGTGAAGGAATTGCTGAAGAAATTTGGTATGGTAGATTCAAAGCATGTTGGTATACCCATGGTGACCGAATGCAAGTTGACAACTAATGATCATTCTCCAAAAGAAAATCAAACAAGATATAGATCAATGATTGGTGGATTGCTTTATTTGACTCAAACTAGGCCTGATATCATGAATGTTGTATGTATTGTTGATAGATTTCAAGCTGATTCTAAAGAATCTCATGTGACTATTGTGAAGAGAATTTTTAGATACTTGAAAGGGACAGTTGATTTTGGTCTATGGTATCCTAAAGATGATGATCTTATTTTGAGTTCCTTTACTAATGTTGATTGGGTAGGAGATGTGAATGACAAGAAAAGTACTAGTGGTGGAGCACTTTTCTTGGGAAAGAAGCTGATTTCATGGTTGAGTAAGAAGTAGAATGCTATTTCTTTATCTATTGTAGAGGCAAAATACATTGTTGCTAATAATTTTACTCAAGTATTGTGAATGAAACAAATGTTGAAGGATATTAGAGTTGTGTATGATGGGCCTATTGTTATATTCTGTGATAACTCAAATGCTATTAACATGTCTAAAAATATGGTGCTACATTCAAAGACCAAGCATATACCTATAAAATTTCACTTTTTGAGAGAGAAGGTAAGTGAAAAGGAAGTCAGATTGGAGTATGTGCCTACTAAGGAGAAAATTGTAGATATCTTTACAAATTTGTTGCCTAAGGATACTTTTGAGTATCTCATAGGGAATTTAGGGGTGATTACCCCTCCTAATTAGAACTAAGGATGCATTGCATTGAATTAATCCATGCATTTCATGATCATATTTTGATTTGGATTGATGTTGTGGTGGCTGCTACTAAGGGGGAGTAGTCAATATTCAAAAATTCAGATATGTGGTTTAGATCTTTTATTAAAGATATCTTTTTCATTGATGTCAAAGGGGGAGAAAAGTAATGTGAAAAACAAATTGTTGATTATTTGGGGAGAAGAGCCTTGTGGGAAGAAGAGTTGACGAAAGAAAAGTCAAAACTTAAAGGAAGAGTAAGAGCAGTTGTGTTGATGGTATTTTTCACATCATGTGTTGCCATCAATGCCAAAGGGGGAGATTGTTGGATGTTGTGGTTGTATTGTTGATATTTGGTTGTCATTGATGTCAACACTATTAGCATTGTTGCATTAGAAGTTGTATATGTCAAGAATATTGAGAAATTTTTAATAAGAAGTGCTACAAGTTGTCAGTGGTGAAGTGAAGTTCTTTCTATCAATGTGTTCAATATGTTGCTAATCTGAGGATGTGGACTAAAGGGTTTCTTCTTGAGTATGTCTAGTTTATCCACATTAATTTTCAGAGATCCACATGAATATTTGATCGAGTTATGGTGATTTTCATTCTGACAGTTTTTTTGTTGCTTTAGTTAGTGTTCCTGATTGAAGATTATGTTATTTTAGTAAGTTAAGTTGTTTTGGATGCTTCTCTGGTGTTTCATGATGCTTTTGGATGTTTCTAGTTCATTCTCTATCTTTGTGGCATGTCTGCATTGATAGTTGTGCTTGTGATCTGAGATTTTCTCTTGTGTGTTCATATTTTTCATGTTCTTGGCCAACAAGGTGTTGAAGTGTGTTGTGGATCTTCGAGGAGAAATTAATTGAAATTTTTTCGTGTTGGAGATGTTGTTTTCAGTCTTCACTATGTTATGGTTGACCTTGGTTGATTTGCATGAATAATATTTATTTGTTTTGGGTCGACTATTTGTAATTATTTTATTATCTTCTTGTGGTTGACTAATAGCGATGTAATTTCTTGTTGCGGATATATAAGAGCGATTGTTTTATCATTTGAAGGCATGAGTTTGACTGAATGCTAAGTGTGTGATTCCTGTGTGTGAATAAATTTTAGATCATTCGAAGGCAGAGCAGAGTGTGAAGAAGAGTGAAGAAGAGTGAAGAAGTGTTCATGTGCTTAACGAGAACTGTAACTAGGCATTAGCAGATGCTATTTTCTCAATTCAAATCTAGATGGTTTTAATCTGAATCTTTCTGTAAGATAGTGTGTCTTCCTTGGGCAGTGAGCGTTGTATTTGAGCAATGAGCTCTAGGCAGTTTGCTTGAATGCATGTACATTCTCCATTTATTTTTTCTTATACTTTTAACAAGGTATAATCTTGTGGATTGACCTCCATGGTGGTTTTTTCCCCAATAGGGTTTCCACGTAAAAAAAATTGGTGTCATGTGTGCTTCCGGTGTGTCATCCATTTATGCTTTCATGATTAATGATTAGATCTAAAATTAAGGTTAATAAGTTGAATAATTTTGAGATTTAGTGACAACTGATTCACCCCCCCTCTCAGTTGTATGCCCTTGAGTTTCCAACAAGGAGTATTAGTCACTATATAGATTTGATTCCTGGAGCTAGTTTGCCTAATAAAGTAGCACACTGGATGACACCAACAGAGAATGAGGAGTTGAATAGAAAAGTGCAAGAATTACTGAGGAAGGGTTTGATTAGAGAAAGCTTAAGTCCATGTACAGTACCTGTTGTTCTAGCACCTAAGAAATATGGAGAATGGAGGATGTGTATAGATTCTAGAGCCATAAACAAGATCACGGTGAAGTATAGACTTCCTTTTCCCTAGATGGATGACATTATGAATTGTTTGAGTAGAGCTAAATACTTTACAAAGATAGATTTGAAGAGTGGATATCATCATATTAGAATCAGAGAAGGGGATGAGTGGAAGACAACATTCAAGAAAAATGAAGGGTTGTATGAATGGTTGGTGATGCCTTTTGGACTAACAAATGCACCGAGTACTTTCATGAGGTTGATGAATGAGGTGTTGAAGAAATTCTTGGGTAAGTTTGTGATTGTGTATTTGGATGACACCTTGATTTTTAGTAAGAGTAGAGAAGAACATTTGTTGCATATAAGACAAGTTTTGCAGAGGTTGAGAGAGGAGAAGTTGTTGATAAACATTAAGAAGTGTAGTTTCATGAAGGAAGAATTTGTATATCTAGGATTTGTGATATCTGTTGATGGATTGAAGATGGATCCTGAGAAGGTAAGATCAATTGTTGAATGGCCTACACCAAAAATCATTGGAGACCTAAGATATTTTCATGGATTGGCTAGTTTCTACCAGAAGTTCATTAGGAATTTCAGTTCTATTTGCAGTCCTATGATAGAAACAATGAGAGGAGATAGGAAATATTTTAGGTGGACATATGGAGAAAATCAAAGTTTTGAGTTGTTCAAACAAAAGGTGACCAAACAGCCTATGTTGGCTTTACCAGAATTTAATAAGGTAGTTCAAGTGGATTGTGATGCAAGTGGAAATGCAATTGGAGTAGTATTGAGTCAAGAATGAAGACCTGTAGCTTATTTCAGTGAGAAATTGAATGATGCTAGGAGGAGATATTCAATGTATGATCAGGAGTTTTATGCCATAGTTCAAGCCTTGAAGAAGTGGAGACATTATTTGTTTCCTAAGGAGTTTGTGTTGTATATGGATCATCAAGCATTACAATATTTGAACAGTAAGGGTAAGTTGAATCAAAGACACATAAGATGGGTGGAATTCTTGTAGGCTTATACTTTTTTTTTCAAGCATAGGAGTGGAAATTCAAATAGAGTTGTTGATGCTTTGAGTAGGAGAAGGAATTTATTTATAGAGATGAGAGTGGAGGCATTAGGCTTTCACGAATTGAACTTGTATGAGGAAAAACTGTATTTTGCAAAACCTTGGAGAGCTTGTAAAGAACTAGCTTTGGAGGATAGGAGTCAGTGGTTGGATTATTTCATTTAGGAGGATATGTGGTTCAGAGGAAACCAATTGTGCATACCTCATAGTTCAATGAGGGATAACTTGGTGAAATAAAATCATAGTGGAGGATTGTCAGGAAACTTTGGAGTTGATAAGATAGTAGCATTGGTAAGTGAGAATTACTTTTGGCCACAAATTCATAAGGATGTCAGGAAATTTGTGCAGAGTTGCAGAGTTTCTCAAGTTGCAAAAGGGAGTAGTCAAAATGTGGGATTGTATGCCTTTGATAGTCCCAGAGAGACCTTGGGAGGATATCAGCATGGATTTCATACTTGGTTTGCCGAAGACACAAAGAAGTAATGATTCTATATTTGTGGTGGTGGATAGATTTTCTAAGATGGCACATTTAATACCTTGTAAGAAGACAACAAATGCAGTACATGTAGCAGACTTGTTTTTCAAGGAAGTGGTTAGATTGCATGGATTACCTAGGAGTATTGTTTTAGACAGAGATGTAAAATTTGTTGGTTACTTTTGGAGAACACTTTGGAAGAATTTGAAAACAAATATGAAGTTTAGTTCTACTTTTCACTCACAGATTGATGGAAAGATAGAGGTCATAAACAGGAGTTTGGGGAATTTAGATAGATGTTTGGTTGGAGAGAAGACCAGAAGTTAGGATTTAGTCCTTGCACAAGATGAGTTTGCTTACAATAACTCGGTGAACAGGACTACCAGAAAGACACCTTTTGAGATCGTTACTAGAATTCATCCTAGAGGTATATCAGACTTGAGAGACATCAGTATGGAAGATAAAAGGAGTGCAAAATCAGAGGAATTTTTAGAACATATGAAGAAAGTGCATACTCGAGTGAAGGAGAAATTGGAAGATATGAACGGGAAGTAGAAGGAGAAAGCAGATGAAAAGAGGATACATAAGGAGTTTGAAGTTGGATATGAGGTGATGGTATATTTGAGGAAGGAAATATTTCTAGTTGGCACATATAATAAACTGACGATGAGGAATTTTGGACCCTGTAAGATTTTGAAGAAGTTTGATTCGGGAAATGCATATGAAGTGGAGTTACTGAATGACATGGGTATATCACCTATATTTAACATTAAAAATTTGCATCAATACCATGAAGCAAAATTCAGTGAAGACAATAAAGGAAAATTGGAGAACCACTTTCCTAAATAGTACTCAGATGAGATTGAAGAGATTTTGGATGTCAAAGATGGAAGGAAAACTCGTGGAAGACAGTACAAAGAATATCTTGTGAAATGGAAAGGTAGACCAATGGAAAATTCTTCTTGGATTTCATAGGTTGAGGTAGACCATTTAGGTTTTCCTTTAGCCTAAACAAATTGAGGGACTCACTTTTCAATAACCTCGGATGTCTGATGCAGGAACATCCTTGGTTCTTGACAATCTTGCATCAACCAAAAATATTTTATTTTAGTTTTTTGTTCTTGTTTTGTTCTTGCTCTATTCATGTTGGTGGATTCATCATATTTTCTCACCAAACCTTGTGGATCTATGTGTACATCATGGACATGTTCATTTTCATTATTCCAAGATTTGGGTGCAATTGGATCTTTTTTCCAGCAAGTTATCACTTTTGGATTTAGTGGCAGTTTCTTGAACCAGCACCAGAATAATTTTCAAACCTAACGGCTAATTTGATTGCTCATGGATCTTTTTCGTGACTTACGGATCTTGACAGTGTGATTCGAATTGTTCCATGGAGTGTCCCCAACCTTAATTATAGGTCCACACTTCATCCTATGCATTCACCGAGGAGTAATTCAAATTTGAGGCCGACCTATTCATGTGCACGTTACATTTTCTTTCATTAGAGATTGTAATAATCTTTGGCCGATGTGGAAGATTATAGACCCGCAAATATGATATAAAGCTTGTAATAGATCATCAAGAAGGAAGTGAATAATATTCAGATGAACATTAGACTTGAAGTGTTAGATTTTAGCTCGCATTGAGGAGCATATAGGGTAGGATATTTTGAGCATATTGTATCATGCCTGTGAGTTGAATCTGTAAGCCCAAATGTTTCTGTCCTATTGTAACTAAGATTTATGTTAATGAGAATGTTATAATCTACATTTTCCTCTAATTTTTTTGTTACTTCTATTGTGTAAGTCTTGTTGCACGATCCTGATTGTTCTCTTTGAGGAACCTCCTACCGTGGTTGCGCCAATCTTCATGGTTGTTTTCTTAGCTAAAAAGTGTCCCCCATAGGGTTCATTATGGCATACATGTAGTATATCATAAGTTTAATCCTCTCTTATACACCTTATCATCACATGATCTGGTCCAGTATAGAATAAGCAACTTCCTATCCATGAGAATGGAAAAGTTTTTTCAATAAGAACCCTTCACTCTTTCTGAGAGAAATGAGAGGAAACTCTTCCTATGACCAAATAATTGGCTATATCTGCATACCAAGATGTGTGCACAATGATGGAGAAAAAAATTTCATCAGTAAAGGAGTCATCAATGACTTGAGTGTCCTCTAATGTAGTCAATCTGGAGAAAAAATCTGCCACAACATTTTCCTTTCCTAGCCTTTCTATAACAGTGATATCAAATTCTTGCATTAACAACAACCACCTTGCTAACCTTCCTATGATCAATGGCTTGTTCATAAGGTATTTTATGGCTACATGGTTTGTATGGACAAAGATCTGGTATCTTGTGATATAATTCCTGAACTTGTTGAGAGCATAAATGACTGCCAACATCTACTTCTCTATCACTATGTAGTTAAACTTATCCCCTTGTAGGTTCTTGATGAAAAAATAGATTACATTCTCTATTGCTCCTTTTTTCTTAAGACAGTCCCTATAGAATAATAAGATGCATCTATGTGAATATGGAAAGGGAGTCCCCAATAAGGGCCTTTGAGCACATAAGCATGGGTTAGTGTTGTTTTTAAATTAGAGAATGCTTTATCACAATCCTCTGTCCACTGGAACTCGACATCTTTAGTTAAAAGATTATAAAGTGGTGTTGCCATCTTACTGAAATCTTTTATGAAGTGCCTATAGTATCCTACATGTCCCAATAAACTTCTAATATCTTTTTTCTTGACAAGAATAGAAATTGTAACTAAGGGATAAATTTAGGTTAGATTAGAGGTTAGTGTTGATCGTGGTTAGTGTTGATCATGTTTTCTGCACAATAACAGCCTAGATAGAATATGGTATCCTATCTCTCTTGAAAGGTAAATCTCTATTGACAAGCCTCAAGAGATAACCCCAAGGTCTCTAATGTCAGGTCTTGATAGTGCATAAATAACTTGTGCAGTTTTGCACACACGCCCCACTGAAAGTAGGGACCCTCTTTTTGTTCTGGATTTTGGTGTCTTTTGGCCCCTTAATTTTATTGATTTGGTTGCCTTTGGAGGTCTTTAAATGTTCATCTTGCTTGCCCAAGTGAGTTCCCTAGGTTGCCCTTTGAAAAAACTAAGTTTTGAGCAAAATCCAGGTTTTTACCCCAATCCGGGATTTTCCGGTCTGTCCGGATTTTCCCGGATTCTGCTCAAATTCCATATCCGAGCAAAGTCCGGGTTTTTGCCTGCATCCGGGATTTTCCGCCCGACCCATATTTTCCCAGATTTCTTCAGTTTTCTGGGTTTTTGCCTACGTCCGGGATTTTTCGCCCGACCCGGATTTTCCCGGATTTCTTCAGTTTTCCGGGTATATGCCAAAGTCCGAAATTTTATGCCATCCGCGGAAATCCGGTCCACCCGGATTTTTCTGGATTTTTTGCCAGGCTTTGTGCAAATTGAAATACTTGGATTAAATTGATGAATTTGATGATAAATGCTCAACACCCCATACTTAATTTGATATATTACGATGTTTCGCACATTCTTGGTTCCGTTTGATGATCTATTTTTGGATTTTTTGCCTCATTCGGTAAAAACAACTGGATTTTTCGGATTCTCAGAATCACGACCCGATTTTCCGTTTTCCCCTTTTCGGTTTCCGAAATGGAAATTTTTGAAAATGATTATTTTTAAAATGGAAAATTTTTAAAATGATCCTAAATTGAAAATTTCTTGAGATAAAAAATTGAAAATAAAAAGTTCCAAAAATGGAAAAAATTCTGAAAATGGAAAGTTTCCTTATAAAAATGTAAGTTTTTTAGAAAAGGTCAAAATTTTATTCAAATTTAATTTGGACATGTGGGCTATTAATGATGATATCTGTTTTTCAAGACTAAGCAAATATTAAAAGGGGACTTGCATATGGATTCGTGCCAAAGGGGGAAATCTGGAAATGTTCAGCTTTAAATTTTCAAAGTGGGACCTGCCTAAGAATCCGTACCGAAACTATCTACAGCTGGAGAACTTTCTGGAAAACACGTGAATATGATCTTGCTGGAGATCGTGGGCCGACATGGATAATATTCATGCATTTAATGCAAATCTTGTCCTACTTTGAAATTCTCCCTGGCCGACCGTTTTGGGGCCGCTTATTGTTGTAAAATCTAATTAGGCCGACATGTTTGGGGGTTCTCTATAAATGGCATTTGTGCCTCATTTGTAAAGAGAGATTTTTAGGAGTTTGACTAGGCCAGAATTTTGCTAAGTTAGAAGGCCAGAATTGGCAAGTAGTTTTCAGAATTAGCTGTAGGAGATGAGAGACTTGAAATTGTTATGTAATGCTAGAGAATTAATGTAATTGGATTGTTGGTTTGGCAAACTTTGTATTTATTTTCAACAGTTTTTATGGTTTCTTGTTCTTGATTCTCAGATATTAGATGTTAGATGTTAGATTTTAGCTCTTTTACAATAATGGTGAAATGTTAATGATGTTGATTGATTTCTGGTCCATACTTTTAGCAATTTGCTGATTGTAGATTGCTGTGTAAAGTTAGTCTGGGCCTCACTTTTGTGCTAAGTTCAACTGTGAATGCTTGTTTACATTGTGCCAGTAGTTGGGTATGTGAATGAATGTTCAAAGTCTGAAAATATTTGGATTTCCACAGAAGATAGATTGCACCATTTATGTGTAGTTGCAGGTTTGTCCTTGATCAAGCAGAGATCGGTTTTGTTGGGAATCTGTCCATTTGTAGCTTTCATCATTATTGTGATTGATCTTAGGGGTTAGCATAAATAGAATCTCTATAAACCCTTATTTCTTTTGCTGTTTATTTTAAATCTGGGTTAGTTTTAGGATTAAAAGCATCACCATATTGTTGCATCTGATGAAAATTCACTTCCAACATTGTTCAATTGTAAGGCCCCTTGTGATTACCAACATTTTCACATATTATCTGAGTTGTTTATGCATTGTCATGACCTAACACCTGAGAGACGTTGGGGTGATTTTCAACAATTTATTGTTGAGAATAACCTTTCAAGAGAGATAGAATATTGCATTCTGTCTGAGTTGTTGCTGTGCAGAAAACACCATCAACGCAACTTAGTAACAAAATGTGAAAATGTTGGTAATCGCAATGGAACCTTACTACAAGCAAAATACTGAATCAATTTTATCAAATCTAACAACCTGGTGATACTTCAATCCTCAATTTAACCCAATAATCAAAGAAATAGAAAAGACATGGGTTACGAAGAGATTCCTAAACTTAATACTAAAACTAATATTAACAATGAAAGTAACCAACACTCGAAATGGACCAATCCCTAAAAACTAATCTCTACTCGACCTAGATAAATCTGTAATCTCACATAAAATAGTGCAATCTTCTGAGGTGTTAAGATTTTCAAATTATGAACACTCATTCAACAACCCTATTGCAGTTATAATGAACAAATCTTCACAATCGAACTAAGCACACTGAATATGAAGTCCAGGCTAACTTTGCAAAGCAACTAACAATCAGTTGGTTGCAAAAAGTATGGACTAAAGGATTGCTGCAACATTCAAGCATGAAATCACAAAAATTATTGAACCCAAATCTAATCTAAACATTAACCTTCTCAAAGAAATTTTAAAGATAGAATAACAAGAGCCATGCAAAACAAAAGAAGACAAGTATGGCACCAAATCACAATGTCATTTCTTGTATTCGAATTGTTCACTATAGCAACAATTCTAGCTTTCTATTACAATATTTGCTTGAGGGAAACTACTTGATAACTTGTTTCTAACTATCTTTGCTCTATTCTAATTATAAATTCTAATTATCTAACTCTTTACAAATGAGGCGAAATGCCCAATATATAGAATTCCCTAAAAAATCTGTCGGCTGGGCAAGGGTTTTGTAGTATTAATTGCACAACAACCTAGTCTAGAGAAATGCACAGTCATTCAAATGAGCACTAAATGCACGTTCCATCCAAGTCAGTCTGGGATCCACAATGCAGTTTAGACCAACACACGGGAAGATAATAGGGAAGCACAAATCGCGTCACAGCCTATCATTAGCTCCCTTCCCTATTATCTATGTTCTGATCTGGCTCCTCATGTACCCTCAAGAACGCCCCATCCAAGTCGGCTACTAGTGGCAAGGGCAAAACCCTAAGTCATCTTTTGATGGACGCAATCTCATCCCTTGAGTGTTTGACTAACTTATCCCAATCTACCTTATACGCCAAATACTTATCAATAACTACAAGGTAGGTGGCCGCATCATCTAGCTGGTGCTCGGACACAAAATCATCATTACTTGGTGCATAAACGTCTTGCCACCATTCTCTCAACTACTCCAGACTCAAATACTTGGGTGCAATCTTCCTTCTTCCTGTCATTATCTCAAAAAAACAATGCAGCCATTGTAGACACCAACTAGGGTGTCATCAATGTGTCTTCTATGTTTGTAAATCTTTTTCAATACTTTCTGCCTAATTTGCAATACCTCAAACCACTCCCATGGTTTGGTAGCTCTAGAAGAAGGAAGGATCCCATCACTCACCAACCTGTCTTGGGTGTACTCCATAATAGTCTTGGTTTTTCGTAGCAGGATTTTGATGTCTTCTTTATCTTGTGCTATTACCTACTTCATCCAGTCCATCATCCTCACAGCATCCTTCCCAGTCGACAGGATTTCCTTAATAGCTCCATCACCTTTTACATGCACCCCTTTTAACCAATTCACAGTGGCAACAGTGGAGGCTTTCATCTTTTCTAGCTCGGTGATGGTCTCCTGAGGTAGAGAATTTGTAGCACAGGAAGAAGGATTAATGGACTGCAGTGGCTTTATTAATTCCTCTAGACATTTCTTGAGGTTTTCATTTTCTCTCTTCAGCCCTTGCTTGGTCCTTATTTCCTTTCTCAATCGATCCACAATAATTGTACTGGAGACCTCATAGTCTTCAATATCCTGCTTAACTGATGTAGGCCCTAGATTGAAAGTCTGAACACTGTAATCCTTTCCAACCACATTATCTCTATCTTTTTCTGGAGTGGGGGTGGTGACATGAATAACTTTGTTATGAACCACATCCCTCTCAATTCTTGAGATTACTCTAGCCTTCTTCTTATATTTAACCTTCCCAAGTTTAGCAAGGAGCTCATCCCAATTCGATGGCCTCTCCTCTACCTCTACCACAACCTATTTTCTCTTTATCTCTTTGTCCAGCCACTCTGGAACGGTAGGCTCCAATTGTGAATCAGTTTGCATCTCCCCCTATTGATCTTCTGATATCTCCTTCTCTAACTTGTGTTTCTCAGGGGTTTCATCCATCTTTCCTTCCTTTCCAATATGATCATCCTTATGTTCAGGTGATAGGACCTTTTCTTCCCCCTCCCTTGGAGGAGATCCAATCTCCTCATTCGTAACCGATGACTCTGTATATGTAACCAAGGGAGATTGCACTTATTTTTCAATTTTGGCCTCTACACTGTAGAGTTCTCCCTCATGGAATTCCTCCCCTTCAGTGCCTAGATGTTCATCAACCTTTTCAAATTTTCCAGGTTCACTTTGGACTTCATGAGTGGGAGGGATGTCATCCTACTGCCCTTCACAAAGAGTGGCAAGAGGAAAATATGCCTTAGGCCCACCATTCTTTGGAGAGGGAGTACTAGACCTCCTTGTATATACCTTTTCTTTCTCCTCTGAACTTTATATATTCACTACTAGCGGGGAAATTACTTCTTCTGCAACCTTGGAGCTCGCCTTCTTTGATAATTTTACAATTCTCCTTCTCTTTTGGGCACAAGATCATCAGCCTTAGGATTCTATTTTTCAGTCTCTTTCTGCTCAGACTTCTTAGTCCTTGTCCTCTTCTTAGCTTTTGGCTTCCTCTATTTTTATGTCTCTTGGACTTCTGCTTCTTGAACACCTTTAATCTTGACTTTAGAAGGAGATTCTAGCTTACCCTTGGCCTTAGGATCCTGCTCGGTAGATTCTTCAGAGGTGGAGTGGGAATCCAAATCACCCATCAATGCATAGGTGCACTGTACACTCTATTTTCCAACTCCTATATTTTGTGCTTCAGCCACATCCTAGTGAATTTGAGAACTATATCCATCAGTTTTTTTAACTTTGTCTTTTCCTCCTCCAACCAATCCATATCACCAATTGGTTTGTCTTTTATGGCCTCATAGGCATGATCTTGGATCAAGTTTTCATCATATTCTAGTTGATCAGGGACTACCTTCACATTGTATAATCGGACTGACTCAACTGGAAGTCAGGAGAATTTCTTCTTTTTGACTTAAAATTCATCACTGCAGTTGGTCCAGTAGTCCTCCAAATTCACCTTATGGCTATATTCTTTGCTGGATTTCTTTTGAGCCTCTCCTGTAATATCAATATGTACCTCTTGGAATGGAGAGATAAGCCAAGAGCACTCAATTCTTCTTATGAGGCCTGGGTAGACCCAATGGAAGGACAAACCTCCCTAGTGCCAATCCTTAGTGGAAAATCTCCACCAAAACCAGTCTTATGCTTGTCTTTCTTAACAATAGCATTGAAGTCATAGATCTACCTTGTCACTTCCAACAGTATAATGTGATCAGTGGGGTACCTTGGAAGTCTGTATGGGGCCCTTTGGCAGCCATCAATCATAATGTAGGAGAAGGTTGGGAACTGAATAAACCATGCTCCATATTTCTTGATGAGCTCCTTTACTTGATCTGAAATTCTGATGCGCTCTGCTTCCTAAAGCATTTTGGTAATATGCATGGTAAATGCATCATTTTCCCTCCTATAGTCTGAGCTTCCTAAATACAACTAAGGGAAAACTTCATAGATGATATCCTATCCAAAAATTCCCTTTGTACTTAATCCCTTGTAGGGATGGAATCTAGCCAGTGCACAGACCAAGTATGAGGTCATTGTGAAGGTCTTTGTCTACAACACATTGGAAAATTGTTTATGAATTACTTGGCTAATGACCCCTGCCCAATGGTAGTTAATTTTTTCTTGTTATATCCTTCCAATCGCATGGAACATCCAATTCTCAAATGTACCAGCACTCTTCAATCCAACCACCCTATTAAGAAAGGTGATGGCATCATAGTATTCCTTCTTGAATTTTGCTCTGAACAATTGCTTGGGCAATTTGGAGTAGTGAGACTTGGGCTTCTCCAGCCAAGAGTTGATAAGCTATTGTGACTTCACAGTCTGGTCATCGTAGAACTCCTGAGTTGCCTCAATGGTGAATCCTACCACATGAGACCGATCTGGCATATCAAATGTTTGGGCAATGGATACCGGGTTGAGATTTGCAAAAACCCTCCCTTGAGGACCAATAATCCTCTAGGTGTCTTGATCATAGTGCCTGGCGCACTCAAGGGCTAGTTCATAACATTGCACTGTAGAAGGGAAACTGGCTACATGGGACAAGCCTGATTCCATCATCCTTCTAGTCACCACAGGAGGATCCTTGGCTGCCATTCTTCCTTTAAACTCCTCATAGTCCCAAAGGTCAACATTTGTATCAATGACTTCTGACCAGACAGAAGTAATCTTACTCTCAGTGACCTTGCTCTTAACGTCCAGCTTAATCCTCTCTGCATCAGACAATGAGGAACCAGCTACTACTTTGCTTGACTCAGCCTGCACTCAACATGAAAACACAATATAAACCATAGGAAAGCAATATTAATCCATTAGAACACCGTTAGAATGCATCTCATATAGTCAAGGTGTTTTTGAAATCTCATATGAAACGATCACAACAAACTTCAGGTTTCTAGACCATTCGCAGAATCTAAGCCAGAGAGGAATTTCGGGAAATCCCAGACCGATCGGATTCCAATGGAATAACTAAGAAACACCTACTTAACCATTAAACCTAATCATGATCAATCAATAAAGCACATGGGAGATCATAAGATAGCATGAATAAACCATAAAATGCATCACAACTTATAAACAAATCCAATTATTTCACGTTCCTTCACATTTCATCAAATTTTAGGAAAATCTGTGAGGGACGGATTCTCGCGAAGAACGGGCTAGAAAGGAAACTTCAGAGAATCAGAGAGCGGATTTCAAAGAAATCCAAACTCGAAAGAAATCCACAGTTAAGGCACAATTCCAAACCAAACGGTGCAAAGGCAAGTACTTCGGCCAAACAACTTCCATTCGGGATGAGGTCATGCCGAGTGGGTTACGTCTTACCGACCGGCGATGAGGAAAGTCATGTCGATGAGAGATCCTCTTCGGGGTAAAGTCACAGTGAATCCCCTTTGTCTCACCAATCATCAGAATTTAAGTAATAACTTCAGCCAGACTAACGTTTATCTAAATGATGTCTCAGTGAACTTACAGAGTCTTGTCGAACGTCGATGTAACAAACATCTCAATGTGACCAGCAGGTAGTCAGGGTAAGGTATTGGCGAATGCTTCATGTTTCACCGAATATGGGGTCCAAGCAAACACTTCAGCCAGGCTGAAGTTTTTGATATGAGGTCCTAGCAAAGTTGAGATGTCCTGCCGATAGGCGTTAGGTTTTGAATTCGGCCAGAGGTTCTGCCAATCGCGCAGTGTTTTGGCAATATGAAGTCCCATCAGCATAACCTCTTGCCAACAACATGTGGTCTCCCCAATAGAAGATATGGGCTCACCAAGAAGGAAGGCTTCATTATAAGGTCTTGGCGACCGCTAGAAGTCTCACCGAAAGCGAAGGCCTCGGCAAGAGTTGTGAGCTCGCCGAAAGGTCTTACCGACTCGGCAGAGTCTCAGTGATAGAAAAGGACAGAGCTCGGCGAAAGCAAAATGTGCTCAGTGAAAGGTTTCGCCAAAAGATAGATGTCTCAGCGACAGAAATGGGTATCGGTATAACTACTAGAGCCTGCTAAGAGCTCTTGGCGATGGGGTTTGTCTTGCCAACAGAAAGACTTTCGGCATGAGAAATACAATGTCATGGAAATCCAATACAAACCCGCAAAGGGCTTCGGCAAGACACAAGATGACCAAGGTGACATCTCACTGACATTGAAAGGTCACAACAAATAAAATTCAGAAGCGATGGATTATCCTGGACTGCAACGTTGAGTCACGATTTTACCCAGACACTGAACCAACACAGAATTTCAAAAGGTTTAACTCAAGACGAGTCAGGGATGGACCTTTCATAGATTTTCCTTGTATTTCAGGCCCGTTTTAAGATGATAGCACCTGATATGGCACTGCCCTAGGCCCAGAACCCTACTCATCCGCCATTGGTGCACAGGAAAGTTTAGAATTCAGTTGTTTCAATTGTTAAGTCATCACTAGGGTTTACTAATTACTCTCAGGCAAGATTCATTGAAATGCAAATAGACAAATGAGCTCAAAACTCACCCGGGAGACGAAAAATGATGCAATACTGAACAACCCTAGCATGAAATAAACAACTACACAAGAATTCAAATCCCACAAGCTCTCACAATACCAACATGTCATTCATAATTCAATTCAAAGTAGAGAAATCAAACACATACCATTATAAAGTGAAAATCGATCCGGGAATCAACAAATGCAGAGAGAACGTCGTTCTCAAAGAACAGATGCAAAAATGCACAAGACACTGTCACTACAAACCATAGTATACCCGAATATCCCAAAACGAAGCCAACAGTTCAAAGAACAAACTCTAAGGATGCAACTCTCAACTCAGACAATGGAAAATAGTGAGCATAATGGCACAAAAGATCTCAGAAATCAAGTAAAATCTAGCCTTCAAAGCATGTACGAAGCCATTAATGCAACTGATAAGATAGTCATGAAACCCGAGAAGCTGATGACAAGGTAGAATCCAGAAAAATCCAGTCCACGCGGAAAGCCGCGAAGACTGAAAATCCTCAAACAACAAGGGTCTAGCTAGAGATCAAGCAGGATCCGAAAAAATCCAGCCAGGGTGGAAAATCCCAAATCAAGGCCAAAGCACGAAATTTATCCAGAACTTAAGATTTTAAATAAATAACCTAGGGAAAACACTTAGGCATTCAAAATAAACATTTAAGCATGTGCCTAAACAAGACAAAACCTCAAAAGAAAGGGCCAAAACACCAGAACTGAAGCGAAAGAGGGTCCTTACTTTCAGTGGGGCGTTTGTGTGAAAAACTACACAACAAATGGCGACTTCTACTGGGAAAATGCTCCAGAGCATTTTATGACGAACAGGAATTGAGAACCCAAAATCTTTGGTTTCAATCTCACCATCAAACAAACAAGTTAGAATGCAAAGACTTAAAGAATCAGGACCAAAGGATAGACTGAACCTTCCATAAACTAAAAATCCAAGTGTATGCACATGAGTCAATTTCCCTCCTTAAGTTACTACAGAAAACCAAGTTCGGTCAAGTCAAGCTACGTGAAGATTCTAACTTCAAAAGCAACCTGGATAGGGCCTCCCTGCCAGTCAGGCGTCCATACACTAGTACAAAAACAACAATATATGACTAAAAAAACTACTAAAAATTGAATATAAATGACTAATTTTGGTCACGTGACCATTAGTAGTTTATTGCCGGTCATTTATAATGCGACTAAATTTATGACTAAACTATTTTAGTAATTTATCTAGTCATTGATTTAGGCATTGATTTAGTCATTGATTTGGTCATTTATTTAGTCATTTATTTAGTCATTAGTTTAGTCATTGATTGTTGTTAACTGGTCATTTATTTAGTCATGGTAGTGATTTATTTAGTCATTAATTTAGTCATATATTTAGTCATTAATTTAGTCATTAATTATTGTTAACTGGTCATTGATTTAGTCATGGTAGTCATTTATTTAATCATATATTTAGTCATTAATTTAGTCATATATTTATTCATTTATTTAGTCATATATTTAGTCATTACTTTAGTCATATATTTAGTTATTATTTTAGTTATGGTAGTCATATATTTAGTCATTGTAGTCATATATTTGGTCATTGTATTCATTTATTTTAGTCATAGTTTAGTCATTTATTTGAGTGAATTAATGATTCAAGTTATAAATCAAATCTAACTAATTAATTCTCACAAATTTATGCATATAAAATTCAAATATCATAGATATTCAAATTTTTTTTTGTATTAGATTAACATGAAAAAAAATATACAATCAACAAACAACTTTATGAATATAAAACTCAAATATCATAGATATTCAAATGTTTTTTTTGTATTGCATGAAAAAAAAGAATATACAAACAACAAACAGCTGTATAACCAAAGGAATTACAAACATACAGCTGCATAAACAAATCTTTCACTGCGCTCTTGGTTGCCATGGAAGAAAAATCCAAGATACGATACAAATGCTACAAACATTGAAGGAAGAAAAGACATGAAAATACATCCAAGAAACAAGATCCAAGAAATGCATCCTTCATTGCACTCTTGGTTGTCATGGAAGACAAATCCAAGATACGATACAAATGCTACAAACATTGAAGGGAGAAAAGACATGAAAATATTATATTCAGAGCAGCCTTGCCCTCCCATTCCATTCGGACAACCCTTGAGAGAAGATTGGAAGGATTCAAATGAGAACAATGGAAACTTCCTATCTAGAAATCTCACTAGTCATGGTCGGATGAAAGTAAAGAGTGCATGTTCACCTCTCCAATTTGACGAGCTGCAACTGAAAATAAGATTTCAACGAGGGTTTTAGAATATGTTTATTAAAATGAAAATGCAGTTATTAAAATGAAAATACAACCAAGATTTAATAATGAACACATTTAGATTTTTACAATATGGCATCCTTTACCTGTTTCAACGGTTCTGTGAGATTTCCTAGGACAACAAAAATGATAAGAACACTTCCTTAAATATTTCTTAGGACAACAGAGATGATAAGAACACTTAAATTTTTCTTAGGACAATGGAGATAAGAACACTTCCTTAAATATCCATCAAAATCTCAGCTAAAAATTTAATTATGGTGAACTATGCCAACAGATATAATATGGAAATAATAAATTATTTAACCATGCAAGCATGGTGACATCAAATAAGGTCTTATCACCTAGCATAGGCAATTGTAGTCTTTTCCTCATATACATGCATCCTTTGAATTACTGTTGCTCGAATTTTTTTCCAACCAAATAACATCATGCTTGTTATGGAATTAGTATTCTCAAGTTTTGAACCCTCTATGGTATTGCTTTAACCTATTAACTTGAGAATAAAGGATACAAAGAAGACATTGGTAGATGCTATGCACTGATACCTATAAGATGATCATTGGTGTACTTCCATTGTGCATTTTATATCATTAATGCAGGATTTGTAAGATTGCAATTCAGTACTAGGAAAAGATAGTTCTTATATAAGTCATAAATTGGACCTACTATTCTACAGCAACAAAATCAAAATATGCCATGCAAAAGTACCTTTTCTAGTAAAGATGATTCAACAATTTCCATCCTCATTGATGATTTCCCAATGCTTGCTACAATTGCATCTTCCCATAAATCAAACACGCTTGTATTCCTGACATTGTTCCATGCTGTAGAAAGTAGCATTGCATCTACTGCAATAACATAGCACAAGAAAAATCAATTTAAGAAGAAAAAATCCTAGTGCAGATAACAAACATCAAATGCGAAATAAAATCAAAAAATATAGAATAGAGAAAATTGGCAATATTTTAAAAGATGTATATATTTTCTCAAGTAAACAAGATGAAATAATGGTTTTGTAAAGAAATTCAATCAATTGTATGTGGTAAGGAAGGATAAGGAAACATATGAAGGTATTTATGGATGTGTTTGCATTAATTGTAGGAATCTAGAATTTTGATTAAGATCTCATCATCTTGAGATTGACACAAAGGAGAGGGAAAACAAAAAATTTATAAGAGCCTTTATGCTTTCTATGCAACTAAGGATAAGTCAATAGACACATAATTTTGCATTATTCTATACATCCATATATTAGCTTATATTTAGCAGCAGCTATTTAAAATGGACTATGCATAATGCCTGGTACATAGAGCTTAGCATGGTAGAAGAGAGAGATGAAAGCACCTATCTAGTGCCTTTGGCACTGTACTAACATGGAATATTTGACACAAATTGTAGAACTACCTTACAGGAGTAGCCATGATTTTTTGTTCCCAAAGTAAGTATTTCCCATCCCAACTAAATCAACCAAAGTACGCGTGTTATAGGTAAGAAGAAGGAATCTCATTTCTATTTATCTCATTTTTATTTAGTTTTCCTTCATATATTTTTGGATTTTGAACACTAATAGGTCCATTTGAAGTCTTATATCTCTTCATTAAACCACTTTTATCAACCATATTGAGTGTTGAAGCCTCAATCACTGGAATCACTAGAGGCTTAATTCTTTGTTTCATTGTCATTTTTAAGCCTTTAGTGGTATGAATTTTTTCCCCAGTTGTCATTCCCACCTGCATAAACAGGAAGAGTTACTAATAAATATACCACTTACACTCATGCCTAAGAGGAGGTATCCATTTGACAACATGTAAAAAGTCCTTTTTCCTCTAGTCACATGCTAAATAAGATAATGCACATGCAACTTGACTTACAGGTGGAGCTCTAATAGAATAATGATGCTATTGAATTTTAGAATAAGCCTAATGATAATATGATAGGTGCTAGCATTAAAACTCCATGAAATAATTGTGATGTATGCTTTTGGTGTCTTCTACAATTTTTTTAGTCATATAAGGTTGTTATATTGTGTTTGGTGAGCAATGTCATGTAGATCAGGATGTGTCAACAGTATCTAAAATCTGTTTGTATTGTTTGAAAATTTTGTTAATCAAAAAGTGCACTCACCATAGAAGAATGAAGAGGAAAATATATAATAAATGGGAATGTTTAGATATTCTATAGCTACTAGTTATGATAATGCTAACCATTCTACTCAGTAAGTCAAGGCCTTCGAGGTTAAGTAGTGTAGCACCATAGAAGGATATTAATAAAATATTAGCTTCAAGAGATTAATTGAAAGATGATATGTTGAGTATTAGCTTCAAAAAGGACTAATTTTTTTCATTTGTAGCAATATCTCTGGTGGGACCAGACATACTGAGAAATTTTGCGATTTTAAAATGAAAGCAAAGGTTCTAAGATATTTTGCATCATACTTTCCAGAATAACAACAAGTACAACAAATGTTTGCTGCCAAGTACGAGAGGCAACTTGTCATGGTTGCATCTGAACTCAAGCCCAATTGTGGTGTTAATCACCAGGTCAATAAATTTTGAATACTATTTAAGTTGTGTTATCTCCTACTATAGAGCATTGAATTGCCTTTAAAATATTTACATGTGTTGCTACAACTTGTATCATTATTAATATGCTTCTGTAATTCCACTAAAAATCCACTATTTGAACCTGGATCAATTCAAATTTGATGGTAATTGGAATTGTATCAATAATTCTTAAGGAGATTAAAAGGTATGCAGGGTAGAGAGTTGAGGTCTCCTTTAAATATTGTGCACTCTTTATCTGAGTGTTTAGTTTCTTCTTGATTCTCCACTTTATCTGCTTATTCATAGAGATTTCTAGTGACTGAATATGTTGCATACATCCCTTGCCCCATGCTAGATCAAGGAATGAAATGTGGTTACACCTAAAGAAATATTTAACAGCCAATTAATAACATATATAAATGTAAGAGGAGCAGAAGTGACAATATTTTATTGCATATTTATTACACCCAGTTTTTAGTTGTTGTCTTACTAATTGTAAATAATGTCATGTCATATGTTACTATTTATTGCCCAGGCCAACCTTTTATTGAGATAAAATTCCAAACAGTTATCAAATTCAATCTTTAAAAAATATTTATCTGCTAGCTCCCAATGGATCCAACCCAATAAACCAATTAAGTTTTAGTATCATCATATTAAAAGATTAATATGAAAGCTTTTCAAGCAATGGAACGTTTCTTCTTCTTTTTTGGTAACTTAGGGGTGTCCCCTTGACTCAGCCCAATGTTCCCTTTTACGGGATGAGCTGAGGCGAGACTAGACCCCTAGGGATACAAGCAATAGCCTGCAAACCACATGCATCAAGTAAAACAATAAAACATTTATTTTTCACATCTTCAGCCACTTATCTAAATCTTTGTTGCTCATTATATGAAAGAGATTTGGAGAAGGCCGTTATCATTCCAGGTTGTGAGATGAATGAGGAGATAATACCTATTTGTTAGTCACATCAATGACGTGGAGAGGCAAAAATTTTGTTGATGACATATAAATGTGGGTCTTCATTTTCACATGGACAATCTTCATGAGGCCTTCCTGTCTTCTTCTCAATGGTAGGAAATCCAAGTACCTTGTGCCTACGCCATTTGCAGAACAAAGTACTTCTTCCAACAGTTGGTCCTTTCCAACAAATGCAACCAATTCAGTTTATATGTCACTGCTAATTTTGACATATAACAACCTTATCTTACCAACAAAATTGAAGAAGACACCATAAACATAGATCACAAATCCCCCAGATCTTCTCTTGCATTGATAAGAATTTTTAGAATCTCGTCATCAAACAACAAGGCTTTCTGACTAGTTATTTCTTCTAACATAGAATTTAATGGTAGATTCTAATACATTTTACAGCAGTCAAGAAGATTGACAATTCTTCTACATAAAGTAGCTTACAAAATTATGTTTAGTCACTGTGACCAAAAATCTTGTCTCAAACAAATATTTATCTCATGTGCAATAAATTTTCCCGTAAGAAACAAAGCCTCTTACCAGGTGATGAGAAGTGGCTCATCCAAATTGTTCATGACATTCACTACAACATGCCAATTAGTGGTCACATTAACAATGGGCCCATGAAACTGTCCATTGATAGAAATCACCTACAAATTTATGAGATGTTAATAATGCCTACAATATCTCCTAACAAAGGAAATGCGACTTCTCTTCAAGAAATGTAGTGCAGACTAAAAAGAATTCCACAACATATAGATGTATGTGATACATAGAATAAGACCCCTACAGGAATGAATTGTTAAGAACACACAACAATTGGCAAGAGAATGAAATGGAATTGCATTAATTTGTTCCCAATCTAATATGAGATCAAAAGCAGTATTTATTCTCTTTCAAAGGTATATCTTCTACAACTTTAGATAGATTATAGGAAAATCATGTTTTCCTAATCCAATTTGTAGTTGGACAATATTTAAGAACTGCTTAAATAGATAGGATGATCAAGTTTTCCTAATCTAATTTGTAACTGGACAATACTTGAGAGTTGCTTAATTCTACTTGGGCTGGACAAAAAAAATGGATTACGCTTTATTCAGAAGGGAGATGCCTCCAAGTTTCCAACTATTTCCTTGAGAATCTAGGCAAGGTTACTGCATATGATTGGTAAAATGACCTCAAATTCTGGAAAATTGCATTACACTGTTAGATTTTCGAAAGTTCAGAGATGCTTCATGCACTTCATTGCTCCATAGATAGCAGGATTACAGGACATGGGACTTTCGAGGTGTTTTTAATCTTATTTGTTGAGAAGGAAAGTTGTCCCTGATTTAAAGATATCCACTACCAAACACTTAAGTACACTCTGTAAACAACAATCATTCTTGCATAGAAAACCAGCAAATGAATGATGTGATAAACAAATCTTTGTAGGGCATGTTGAGACTAGGTTGACAAAATATTTGCATTGCACTAACGCTTGTTGTTTGTCCCCTAATAACAATGCATCACCTTCATTGCAAAGGAACTTGATCTGCTCATCTATCCCTAATTTTAGTTTATATGTGCAAGCACTAATAGGAAATAGTTGTTGGAAGCCAGCCTGCTTAAATAGCAAGAGAGATGACAAATATTTCCTTCTCTAGCATAAACAAACAATATGATCAAATAATACTTTTAAACAGTCTGAGCAATGATTGTTAAGCACAAATTGCATTCTTGTAGTTTACCAGTTAACCTGATTTGCTCCTAGAATACGACAAGACTGAACATACAAATTATACTAATAAAGCAGTGGCATGATTTAGTATTGTGTGCTGCAAACTATTTTATTTAATTATTTAACCTTGTAGTAAACTAGCATGATCTAACTAGTGATTTGTAAGTAGATAGCTCTCACTGTTGAACCAAATTAATGCTCGGTGTCTCTACACCTAAAATAAATATTAAATAGTATAATGCACTTAAGATAAACTAAATTATGATTTGAATAGTATAGTTGTGTTAGCTCAATACTAGATGGAAAAGGGCATGCCCCTCAGGGTAGGGCCAAACAGTTGAGCACTTTGACTAGCATCTAGCACATCTCAGTTTTGAATCTTCTCTAATTGCAGTGTGTGGAGTTGGGTTGCCACACATTGCCCAAGGGTGATAGTGGCTTTCCTTGTGTGTCAAAGCACACCATAGATTAATGCTTTGGGTCCCTGGTCATCACGAAAAAAAATACTGGGTGGAAGAGGGTTGGGCATATCACTAAGATAAGCTAGATTTTTGTTGAAACTTCTCTAAAACGTAAACAATATTTCACCAAATTTCATAAAAAATAAATTCTTACAAAAACCCAAGTAAAATATGAATTAGTGAATAGGTCAATAAATTTTATGCTTTTGTTAAAGTTCGTGCACCTCGATTTCTGTTGCAGGACAACCAAAAAGACTGTCAGCTATCTTTCATGCAATATTTATAAGCAAAGCTTGCATGAGGAATCAATGACATCTAATGAGCCTCATCAGACAAAAAAAACTACAAAAATACTCCATTACTTAAAATAAGGGCTGCCTGCCTCAAGTATCAGTCACATGAAGACAGTTTATGATAGCATATCAAAATAGTATTTAAACTTAAAATGTTGAATGTATTCATAGCTCGGTATAGACTACCCATTGACAGAGTGACTAATATTTTCATCCCAAAACAAGTTAAATTATATGTTTCTAACATGCTCAGTATCCGGCACACCCTATGTGCCTTGCTAAATACAAGGAACTAGAACATGTTATAGTAACAGATACATCAGCTTCCAATGAACCTCTTCACTTCAATTAAAGCAATAGTCCTAACAAAGTCTCTGAAGGGCATTTACTTGATAAATATTGAATGTAGCGACTAGACAAATTGCAAAGAATAGTTGTTCCGGTTAAGATCTAAGTGGTTTTATGTGATTTTGGACGATGGCAGAGACTCGCTGATACATTGAACTGTTACTTTTGTTGGGAAAATTAGGTAAACACTAAATGTTATGAATGTAGCACAGTGTCAAATCTATAACACACCCGCTCCCCTTTTGGCAGTGGCAGAGAAACACATGATCGCAATGAAAGGGATGCTTGGAACAAAACCCAAAATCTAATGAACAACAACTGAATAGGTAAATGGCAGGGTGACAAGGATGGCCACCATGAAACATAATATTGAACACCAAATATTTTGGATGAGAAGCCACCTCCAAGGTGTATGTTACAAAAATGAGCTCCAGTTTGGATCCCACTACAAGAAGTAGGTTAAAAAGAAGGATAATATATTGGGAGACTCAGTGGAATCCAATGATGAGATCACTCCATACAACAACTTTGTTGCAAGCACATTCATGTCATGTAATCCATCCTCATGGTCCTAGAAGCAGCATCCCCACTTTTTGTAGATATGTCATGCCTCTTGCCCACTCTCCTCTCCTAAGCATGTTTTGGTTTATCATTTCATTTTACAGTACCTTAGAAGGTTATCTTACCCAGTAAGATTTTGTGTAGCTTTTTTGGTTGCCCTAAGACTTTCTAAGGCTAATATGTGGTGCCACCATACAATTTCTGAAGTTTCCATAGTGTATGACTATGTTACACCTAAGAGCTTTAGAACAGATAAAGTGTCACCACAACTTGTGCCTTTGATACATTTCAGGTGCCTTAACAGCTCCTTCCCACTAATTCAGTCCTTTGTGCTAGGAGTGATATCATTACCTACTCACATTGCATTGAGCCTACCTATTCATATAGTCATGCTATACATAATTTAACATCTCAACATTATCACAAATTACTAATTAGCATTTTTCAGAGCTCTTCACACAATCAACTACAATCAACACTGTAGTCATTGAATTTCATACAACAACACCAGTAGGGCTAATTTTGATTGATGTTAAGATTCACCCCGACATGCTTCATCTCCAACACCTATTCTATGTTGTTTAGGTGCCAATTGCAGAAAAATTCAATAATGAAGATGGAGATTTTATTAAGTTACCTTGAGAATTCAGAGGTGAGATGCTTTTTTTTTTGCTTTGGCTGCTGCTGGAATTGCTTCCCTATCTTCATCATTTGAGTCATTGAGTAGATCAAAATGAACTTGTAGTGATATTTGTGTAGTTTGAGTATTCATACCTTTCCTTTTCTTGTATAAGCTTTTTGAAATTCACTTTCCATTTCTAGTGGATTTGAGGATTTCTGATGAGTATTACAGGAAATGGTGCTCAGCCCTAGAGGCTTTGATTGTCAATCTAATAGAATTTAATTATTAGACTATCATTGAAGTGGCTGGCAATGGCTGACATGTTCAGGACAAACATGTTCCAAGCGTCAATGTTTGTAATAGCTTCGGCATCTGTATAGAACATTTTCATAGTCAATGGGTTGATCCCATTCACAATTATGAACACTAGCTCAAATCAAATTGTTGTTGTAGAGGTTATCCTCAATAATCTAAATAGTAAGTCATTGCTTATGGTCGTTCAAATGACAGTGAAATTCCCTCTGGTAGTTGTATTTTATGGTCATTCAACAACTTCTAGAAGGTTCTCAGAAAGAAAATGTATGCAGATCTTTAAGGGACAAAAATTATGCTAAGTTTCCAAGCGTGAAAGGTGCAGATTCAAAGCAAAGATCTTGGAGTGCATTTTCTTAAATTAGATAATTGTGTGTCTAATTTCCAAGAAAAAATAATATATACAAAGAATAGAATACTTTAACTGAACAGTGGGTATAGAAAAAGATTAAAGAATTACAATTTTCCAGCGATGTAAAACCAACCATGCTCTTCAAACGTTTATCTCGGCATATCTCATCAGTCAATGAGAATTTGAAATTCCCACCAATCTTCTATCCATTCACTGGAGAAAAATCCCTCTTTGATTTTACTTCAGTAAAAGAAGATCAACATCCTCTGCAGCCTCGCATGGTGGAACAAAATCCTCTAAATTTGGAGAGTGGTTGCTCTCAATATCTTGAAGAAGTGAATCCAACAGTGTCCAATCCGACTCCTCTATAATTTGGCCTCAGCTTAGTTGCGACAACCATAGGTTATCTCTCTTTTCAATTGACTCAACTGTTGGAGAACATCATGGCCAATGCCATGCTCAGCAAGCTGAATTTTTTAGTTTACCCTGTTTCAACACTTTGACATGTCTCTTGGGGTTTTCAACCTGGAGCTCTCGTTTAAAAGCCCAAATATTTTACCTCTTGCTTGTGCTCTTCTATATTAGTAATAGAAAGTATGTAATTTACATTTTGTCTAACTAGGCTAGAACCAGCTAGAAAGAGAGATCTAATTACAGAGCCATCATATCTACAACAAACCTTTTGAATAATTTACTAAAAAAATATTCCATAAAGAAAAAATAGGCAATGCTTAGAAAGAAAGAAATAAACAAACAAAAGAAGACCAAAGTTTCTTTGAACAAGTTTAAAAATATGACCACAAAAGGTAAAATTTCATTCCTTAAAAGGTTCTAAAAAATGCCTTCCCCTAAATTCAAACATGCCAAAGAATTGTGTGCCAATAAAAATGTGTAGATACTACTATGCATCAGGATTTGAAGATGTGTAGAAATGGTGGAAGCTGCGAATGGGGGCTCAAAACCCTCAAAATATTCTGGCAGTGGCTATGAAATAAGTGTACAAAGCTTCAGTAAAAGAGTGAAAAGTCACCTGCAGATTCTACACAAACGATGTCGATGAGAAAAGTGTGCAGAGTTTACAGGAACAATATCACCAAGGCCACACCTATGGATTCCAACCTGCAGAGACATAAGCAAATAATTATTTTAGAGTCAAAAAAACTTATGGAAAATTGGAGTGGCCATTTACACACTGGCAATAATCCAGTAATGAAAGTAAGGCAATTGACTTACCTAAAGATTCTACAAAAAATAGTTCTCTCTGTCAACAATGTCAAGAGGAGGAAATTGTGGAGCGCTTGCAGGAAGGAAACTGTGTAGAGTCAAAATGATTCACCAAGATTTTAGCGGAAATGTAAATATGAATTGATTGATTCTGTGAAATCAATTTAGGGTTTGGGGAATTCTATTATAGGGCAACCGACTTCCCTCAAATTGTGTTGTGTTGTCAAGGATGCCGATGATGAAGCGTTGCAATGCATTTCATGGTAGTCCATTGCCTCTCTATCAATCTGTACCATCTGGAATGAAAGAGGCCTGCAAATACTAAGCATGGGGACGCCTTCGGCATAATTATAAATTTTAATTATTTTATGTAATTAATAGTTTTATTTAAAATATAATATATAATATTAAGTATAATTAATATATTTAACTTATATCTAATGTATTTAAAATAGCATAAATAAAAACTTTCTTTAGTTAAACTAGCAATTGCACCTTTGTGTGCAATGGGTACGCCGAAGATTTGATGGAGATCAATATTTGAATTGCTGGTATTGTATTTGAAGCATAAAAATTGTAAGATGTGAAGTGTCATTTTTATAAAATACGGGAAGTTATGCATGTATGTGTTATTGTAATTGATTTTTTGTAAAAATAACATAGTTTATTTAAGGAATGTAGAAAAATGCACAAAATTTTGAGAAATAATTTACTATATAATGCATAAGCTTTGTAAAGAAAAATATATTAAGTTGAACATTTGAAGATAATCAGATCTGTATTATTCAGTCTTTGAAAATAGCTCAGGCAACCATTTCATTTACAGCTTCAACAACACCTACCATACATTCACTAGTAAATAATATTCAACAATCCCTTAAGCACTTGGAAATCATTTATTTGATGTAGATTGAAGTCAATGTTGATAATGCAACACCCATCTAAAGTATAGGAATGTAGGATTTATCAAAATGCATCTATACCTCTTCGAATGAGAGTTTTAAATATTTATTTTAATAAATAAGTAATAGAAAATCAAATATTGTTGACAAAAATGGGAATGTTGTGAGCTGATATGCTCAATAACTTCTCCACTCAAAATGGCTCTGTCAGCCATTGCATTTAAAGCTTCAGTTGCTCAATGTATTTATGCAATTCAGTTTAATAAATATTATATTTATTGACATTAAAAATAAATCAATAGGAAAGTGCCATTTATAGATTATTTTATTGCATTTAGCCCTTACAAAAACACATGGTGTCCCAAATTTAAACTCTTTAATGAACATAAAAATTTTACAATTATATTATATATTGAAACAACCACAAATAAAACCACAAAACCAATGTCTTAATGAAATAAAAAGAGAACTATAATAATGAAATAAAACACAACAAAAGTGATCTGGTTGTGTACAAATTCCCATAATTAATTTCACTAAAATGATGGGAAGTGAGTTACCACAAGATTCTGCACAAATTGTGTCGTGTTGTGAAGGAGGCAAATGAGAATAATGGGTAGATTGACAATTGACAAGCTCTCCATGTTTGTAGAAATTTTGAGACAAGTTGTTTGGAATACCTCAAAAGAAAGTTGTCATTCAATGCTCTAAAAGTCATAGTAGAAGTAAATGTAAGATTTAAGATTTTCACAGTAATACTTAATATTATATCTATGTCTCCCCCTTTGATCCTTGAGTCTGACCAACACAATCCTACCGTATGAAAATATGACATTTAAACTCATTCATAAGGAAAGTATAATCTAATCTTAAGTTGTATTATAATCACAAAGGGAGACTATTATGATAGAAACATCCACAAAATTCCCAATCTCTTTATGTTTGGTCTATTGAGAGCCACATCCCTTTTTGCATTTCAATTTTTTTTTGGTTAGGTCCTTTCTTGGTAAGCATGTCAGTGTCATGTAGTTTTAGCTTCTAGGTTAGAGGCATCAATTTTTTTGTTTGGTTTGTTTTCCCTATCTTCATTTGTTTGGTTTAAAGTATTCCCATGCTTTATTTCATCCCTATAAACTGAAAGAGGTCAGTAGAAAAAAGACCAAATATTGTTCATTATTGTGTGCAAAATTTGTCCAACAGACCATGGTATCCATGTAAGGTAGGTCCTTGAAGAAAAAACTATGTTACACAAGAATACATACCCTAGGAAAATATTTTGCTTTCTATCCCTAGGACATTTTGACAACACTAGGATGGCTAATAAACATATCCAAAGCCATTTGGGTTAGTAGGATGGCTAGCCATGCCATATAGCTCAGCACTCTAAAAGGAATTAATTTTTAATTAAAAAATAAAAAGGACAAAAAAGTATCCTGGTCTGCCTTGCTCATTGGTGATGGAATTCATGCTATGAGCATCTGTAGAGTATCACTATTCATGATAGAATCATCTCTACAGTAGCACCATTCACTCTTCGAGCAGTACTCAATGGCATTCATACCAATATTAGTGAATGGCATTAGTGCCCTGGAACCCATTCATGGTAATATCATTTTAGTGTTCCACCATTCTAGGAGCTTGTATCAGATAAGGATTTTTTGAAACTATTTATTTGTGCAATGAAATTTGTTTCTGCAGTTACGAGGCATATTTAGAGTAATTAATCTTTAAGAATGAGTTATGAGTCAATTTATAGTGCATCCTTACAGGCATAAACAAGACAAGTGAAGTGTGATCCAAATTGACTTGGATGAGGCCTAAATCCAAGTTCTTGAACAAATTAGCTTAATAGTTTTAATGAGCTTGAGCTTTCTAGGGAAAAATAATAGCAATTCAACTTACAAGATCTTTTTCAATAGCTGATTTAGGTAAATTTAATCCATTAGTAGGCTAATCGTGACACAAATATAGTGAAGAAATGCATTCATTTTGATTTATACATGGTCACGGGATTATATCTAAGACTGTTTTTTTCACATTGTATCAAATTGCAATGTGCTTATGGGCTCAATTGTATGGAAATCAATGATTCTCTAATTTTCTGAGCTGGGGGTTGGGCTTTTGGGAACAACAAAAATTTAACTTAATTTTGGAGATAGCAGGGGTCCTGATAAGCTGTTATATATATAGTATTTACACAAAATGTACAAAATTTTATATAATATTTACATAATCATGAGCCTATGTATCATTTTATTGCTTTCTAAAGTCATATATACCTTACTATAATCTTAGTCAGGACAAATAATTTGTATTGTTTAAAATTTGATGTTTGTTGCCAAATTATCTTGGATGTGACTTTAGATTATATTATTAAAGACCTACGGAATGCTGCAATGAAAATGCTACTTGCAATTGTGTCTAGCCTATAATAACTATAGAAAAACAATCTCGTGTCTATCCAATGTGCTTCATGCCCATTTGACCAAAATAGTAATAAATAAAAATTCAAAATACATTGTTGGGATTTTTTGAAAGTTATTTTCTATTTTGGTCAAATGTACATCCAATATGAATGATAGACATTGTTGAAAAACATGTTGGTACAGGAAAAACATGAAAATGACACATCCCATAATATCAACAACATGATTTTCCAATAATTCACAGCACAGTGTCAAAGTCCCTGTATTCTACGAGGGTCCAAAATATTAAATAAAAAGGATTTAGTTTTAAGAGGATTTTTTACCAATTACATTGATCAACCAGTGGAGGAGGGAGTGCTTAATTTTCAGATCATATTCAAGAGTCTTAATCATCTACTTAACTGAGTCTTTTTCCAAATATGTTGAGCAGCTCCTAGGAGGATGTAAAAATTTGCATCTCATGTTCAGAGATTCTTTTTCTGCCAAATGTCCCAAGTGACAGCGAACACTCAATATGCAGACCCTTTTATAGAAGTTCTCTCTTATGGGTTTTATGCTGAGAAATTTTAGTACAGGAAAGAATTTCATCTTTCATTTGACCGTTTTAAAGTTCCTGAGTTGGTATGTTATATCCTCTCTTTTTCATGCTAACATTAACAACATATTTGGTGTCTTGCCGCATGGGCATTTTGAGGCATGCTAATAAACATTTTGCAAATCTATTATATGGTAACATATCTTTAAAGCATACAAAAGGCACGTGAACTGTTTGACAGAATGACTAAGAGAAAGTGTTGTGAACCATTTGACAGAATGACTCAAAGAAAGTGGTTTATGAAATGCAATGATTGCAGGTTATGCACAAAATGGATTTATTGAAGAGGCTTTAGAAACTCTCAAGTAGATGGAAATGGTGGGGGTAAAGTCAAATTTGATAGCCATTTTCAGCGCCACTCAGCCTACACGAAAATGGGAGCTTTGGAACAAAGTATGGACATCCAACGAAACATAACAGATGGAGGAATTTTTCAGAGTTTTAAGGGAAGATGACTGCTAGACACCATCGCTATTTTGGGGGGGGGATTGCATTAAGCAATTTTAACTCAAAATAATAAAGAACATATTCCTACACCAACTTTTTCAATCTATTCATAATATAGAAAAAGTAGATCTAAGAAGTGGCAAGTGACTCACCACAAGATTTGGCACAAAATGTGTCCTCCTGTCTCTGTCCCTCCAACAAATTCTTGTCCTCCAAAACATCATCCGCCATGGCCAAGTAAACAACAAACGGCTTCTCCAACCTAGGAATATTCGCAACCCTTCACATAATTTCTTCCTTGCTACTACAAATTCTCAAATTCTTTCCCTCTTTGACTTTGGCCCTATTCTCCACTTTCTTGTAGTGAATCATCCAATCCTTTTCAATTCTCATATGCACGGTCACATATTTGGTGGAACTTTGAATCGCCCTAAGCTTAGTCACAACTGTAGAAGCCTCCGCGGACAATTCATCCACCAAATCAAGACATTCAAAAATAGTGGCATAGTCATTGACAGGCCAGTGGTCATGCCAAAGAAAAGGATGTTTTCCCTCTAACCTAATAATATTGTGCCTGTCAATGTTAGGGTTTTGAATACATTCATCCAGCTGAGCCAAATATTTAGGAGCATTCCACTGATGGCCACTTCCCTTGCGCACAATGATGGCAATGAGAAAAGCTGAGCAAATTTTGAAACCCTACCACCACATTTTTTGTAGACGAGGGAAAATGAAACCAAGGCAAATGAAACCAGGGAAAATGAGCTATCAGGAATGAAATTTTTTATGCCGCCTCCAATTGTCATAAATGCATCGACACCAACTCCTTTTGAACCAAATCCTATCGATATAAATGCATCGCCAAACTACAGAAAGTAATGGACGAGCATGATCTATTGAATGGCAGTCCATCCTTTCTTGTGTGATTGTAACCATCGATAGGCCAAATGGGTTCAGAAAACTCCATTGAGGGAACACCTTCAGTGTAAAAAATTGATTATATTTTGATTATATATTAAATATAAGTTAAATTTTTTAAAAATAATTATTTTTATTTTGCAAAAGTTAAAATATTAAAAGATATTTATTTTGAAAAAATTGTTATCTAAAAAAATGAACCAAACCTTACCACTTGTTCATTATAACCATGGAAAATTTAAAACTCAATAAATAGTATAATCAAATAATATAACTCATACCAATTAAACTTTAATCCATATATATTTATGACAAAATACTTATTTTCATTCATGGAGTTAGGCTAGGCTTAAGCGATAAATATTAATAATGACAACTCATTCCAGTCTCTTTCCATTTAAGAGGAATCAATCTAAAAGGACCATACCTATAACATTCCCTTCAAATTGTGGTGGACAGAGTATTCACAGTGATGGATAGGAATAAATAAATTAAAAAAATAAAAGCGAACCCTAATTGTTATGAAGTGGAGGCGTTTACTGAGGCGACGACATAAAGTTTTATTTTGATAAATATACTCAAAAACCCTCATTGAAACCTTATTTTCAGGCTATAGCTCACCAAATTGGAGAAGTGAATGGTCAATACCAGTGAGGAAGAATTTGGAGGAGCGGCCAGGAAAGCAACAAATTAAAAAAAGGTAGAAAACAGTTAAAAAAAATCGTGAAAAATGATGAACGGCTGAGATTCAATAGGATACGCCTTCGGCATAAATATATTTAAGACAAAATTAATATTTTTCTTAAATTAATATTTTAAATCCTCCCTTTATATAGTAGTGACACATGGATGTAGGAATGATTACCATTAAATAGTGAAATGTTAAAAAAAATTATAAAATATGTGTAGGACTTAAGACTGCACCGAGAGGCAATGCCTTCCATGAAATAGGTCTTTTTGGTGCACCAAGAAATCTAGGTGACCAAATGGCCCACTTAGGTAGGGGTCCCACGAGGGGGGCTTAAGCTTTATGGATTATGATCAAATTCGAAAGAAAAATGAATAGAGGAATAATAGTCATTTATTTAGTCATTTTTATTTGTCTAATATTAGTCATTTATTTAGTCATTTAGTTGTAATTTTACCCGATGACCAAATTAATCACTTATAAATGACCAAATTAGTCATTTATTTTTCAAATACTACTAGTGTTAGTCACATGACTAAAATTTTTAGTCGTAGTCATTTTATTTGTCAAATTCTACTAGTGAAATCCACCATGGGTGACAATATTGTGTGATCCAGGTGTTTACTTGAGAAAACATTTTGATTGTACATATCTTGCTATCATTAACCAGTCCTTTCTTGCTTATCTCCCATGCCAAAACTAACATTCCAATGTCAACTAATCATTTGCCTTATCACTTCAGCAACTAAGTAGGATGGTTATTAATGTTCAAATAAAAATATGTAGATATGTCCATCATGTGACCAAGTTTCTCCCTATTACAATACAAGTGATATCACCCTCATGTCAAATCAGTCTACTCTCCTTCCATAAAAACTTGGTGCACCCATACAGATGGATTGCCCTAGTGATAGGAATGATGTTTTGGTCAGTATCACACCCTCAAATGGAAATTCCCAAGTGCCCAATCTGGCCATATGAGTCTCAGACTATGCCACCCAATTGGCACAATTTAAAATCTTTTTACTTTCTCTACATTTTTTAATTTAATTTTTACTTTTATATCTATTTAAGATAACACTTGGATGAAATCAATCTAGCCAAAGATAATTCAATCCTCTATCTCCCTTCTCCCAAAGGGTTTCTTTCTCATTACTTTTCTCATTAGTTCCCTCCAAATAATGGACTTGATAGAACCTGAAAATGTTGAAGCTTGGGTGGCCCTTGGAATAATGGAGTTGTAAGTTAGTGAAAAAGGTAGTGTTCATGAATGAATGGAAAATATGTGTAGATCCTAAGTAAAATAATATAGGTCGTACTGTGTAATGGCATTGAATCATTTAGTAAATCATTTTTTCTTCACAAAACAAATTCAATCAAGTCTATCTCCCTTCTCCCAAAGGGTTTCTTTCTAATTAGTTTTCTATTAGCTTCAACTCATGAATTTATTTATAATAATAGACCCTAGTTTCATGGTAGATATGGACTAATTTTAAGTCATTGGAAACCATTTTAAAAAAATTTATTGACTCTAGATCATTAATGTCACCATTTGGATTTGGTTTTCAAGTGTTCCTTGCATATGTAAATAGAAAAAATGGTTCAATTATTGGCTAAGAAGGTGGGAGGATTTTTTCTAAATTTAAAATTTAGGTGAACCTTCTGAGTTTTTTAAACCTAAATCATAAACCTAAGGTTCAAGGATTTCTCTGGTAGAAAACTATATGTATGTTAATATGTTAGAAACTAGTGTTTGTTAATATGCAAATGAAATATAAATTCATTAAACTAAAATATTTAAGCATACATATTTAAAACATATTGACAATGCAAATGAAATTTAAAACATAAAGCGATGGAAATGAATTTTTTCCATTTTCAAATATTCAAGCTTGAAATCAGGGTTTTTAAATACAAAATTTTTTGTTTGATTTCAATTTAGGGTTTTCAAATGAAAAAAAAATGATTTGAATTCAATTTATGCTTTCAAGAAGCAATTAGGGTTTTCAAATTATGCAAAACTTTTTGTTTGATTTCGATTGAGGGTTTTTGAATGCAATTTTTTTTGTTTGATTTCAATTTAAGGTTTCAAAAAGCAATCAAGGTTTTCAAATGCAAATTTTTTTTTTCATTTCAATTTAGGGTTTTCAAATGCAAATTATTTTGTTTGATTGAATAATTTAGGGTTTCAAAAGGTAATTTTTTTTCTTTGGTTATGATTTAAGTTTATTTTTTGTTTCTTTTCAATATTTGAGGGTTTCATTTCATGTTTTCTTTTGATTTCTACAAATCACCATTTATTTTATTATAGGTAAATAAAAATACAAAAAACTCGATAGAAATTGAAATATACATACTAAAACCTAAATTTGTATTAAAAAAATCAAAAGGTGAAAAATACAAAAATTAGGGGCCAGGCTCATACCTGGAGGTCACTACTTGCTCTTCAATCGAGATCCCATGCATGTGCAAGTGAAAATGATTGTTGTTTTTATTTTTTAAAATAAATACCACTCTAAAATGGAATCCCATTTTTTAAATGTAGGAGACGACAACTCCTTCCCAAGATCCTCAACTTGCAACAACAAACACCCTCACAAATAAATGAGAGAAGCAAAACACCATTCAGTCAAATATCAAAGTGATATTCAGAAAATGAGATAATAAATTACATAGTGTATAGGCCTTTTAAAGGAATGAAAAATAATACAGGTGAAAAACTACTCGATATGGGAAAAACTAATTATCCCTAATTATCTTAAGTTAAACTTAACACTAACACCCCTCTTAAGTGCAAACTTAAGGAGATTATTATGAAAAAATGAAATGCAAGATGGGTCCCAGCTACAGGGCCATGTTAGGTATGCATGCACAACTACTATGCAATGAAATGAAATCTCTCACAACAGAGAAAAGGAGAAAAACCCTATGGGAGAAAACTTCTCTCTAAAAGAGAGGAAAGAAAAAGAAGATCCATGGATGGAGGACTCAATAATACCCCCCGAGGACTACATACATAATATATATACAATCAATGATCCTCCCATAGGAAGGATAGAAGGAGACTACATAGCACCCCCATAATAAATAATGTCTTGCAGAAATGGTAAGTTCTTGAAGGAAAAACATAGTCCAATGCCTATAAATAACATTTCTCCCTTTAAGAAGATGATTTTAAACCAAGTACAAATGAAGGAATGCTTCCCATTTTCGATAGGAACTAACAAGTGAAATCCAAATGTAGGATGATAATTTCTCTGAAATCTACTCATGTGTCACCAATACCTTGGAAGATGATTCCATGAAACAATCAAAAACATGCCCAATCACAATAGAAAGTGACAAACAAGGTACCACTGGAAACTAATTTTGAACATTCTCCAAAGATAGATATGGAGTGACAATAGTTGTATCACAAATATCATCAAATAGGAAAATTAATCCTTCAAATGTGTCTTCCAAGTATGAAATGTGAGATTCCATGAACAATTAACCAATTTTCAATAAATAGGAATCCCAATCAAGAAGATAATTATAATCATGTTGCTCAAGAATGATGGAAGTACTTAATGAAGGTGGATCAACTATCTCTGACGAATAATCAAGAACCTCTGAAGCAATTGCAACCTCATTTGAAGTATCAAAAACCTCCAAAGGATCACAAGCACGGTTTATCTTCTTTGAAGAATAACAAGGCACATTAGTATTGGAAAGAGCATCATCGAGAGATGGTGGAGTATCATGATCACCATATGATTCTTAAATGTAAGTACAAAGTTCACAATAACACTCAAATGGAATAAGTGATTCCAAAATTTCATCATTTATATTCTCAAAAATAATTCTAAAGACTTTAGACCTATATCCTTTCCAAATAATATACCCACTACATGTGCCTAGAATAAGAACTTCACTATACAAATAAGGAAATGGATTTTGCTCACTAAGATGAGTGAGAATAAAATCACTTCATTGCCTAAAGTTCCCTTTCTCCAAAGAAAATATTATAACAAATAATTCTTCAAAAATATTAAAAGATAGTTATAAAAACCTCCAAACAAGAATTATAATGTTAAAAAAATTGTACCATTCAAGCACCATGATCTTCGAGGGACAAGAATACACATAATTTCTAAGCACAAACCACAAGAGTGACATTGTCCACTATCATGTGAGGCTTTCTTATGTTTGATATGTGATGGAACAAGCTATATCAATAGCCAAAAAACACATAGCACCACCAATACGGTACAAAACTCCCCAAAAACACAGCGTCACCAATGGGCCCACATATGCACCTCTGCGCAACAACCAAACCCTAAAAAAAATTATTTGTTCAAACATTTAGAATGCTAAAGTATGAAACTAGAATATATATCATCCAATTTCTTCAACTGGTTTCACTTCTGGATGCTTTTCCTTCCTATCACACCTTCGAGATATTGACTTTGTAGGAATGGTGGGGAAAGCATGAAAAAAATGCCTCATAAACTAAAATTTATGCCTCTAATAAATACCTCACCCTCCACCCTTACGACCTACAAAAAATAAGCTTCAAGACCTCTACTCAGTGCAACACCAGTCAGATTCATGCCTCATACACTGGACAACAATCTAGCTTTGTAAAGGTCAAAAATTGTTAAAATCATCACCAAAAAAACTTTATCCTCATGCCAGAAGTATAATCTTATGAATGATGGTGGCTTATAAAATGGAGTGTATGACTTGAATCACACTCTTGAGCAGAATCGAGGCCTCTTAGCAGGAAAATAATTCCTCTTCATTTCACAGAAAAATGACACCCAATAGAGATCTTGAAATGCCTCCTTGAAACTAACAATCTGACCTCTAGATGAAATTCACAACCACCAAAGATGGTTATTGCGAGCCTCCAGATATCACGTCTTTCAAATGGTCAAAATGTGGCCTCTTCAAAAGCCAAATTACATCATCCAAAAGGAAAATCATGCCTTCAACAAAAGGAAATAAATCATAATGGCAACTTTGAAATTTAATAAATTTCAATTAATGCCAACAATAATCTTCAATAGGCAACAAAATTGTCTAGATCTCATCGGCAGAAACTTTCCAAGAAGGTGAGCAAGAGGAGGAGCTCTGATACCATGTAGTAGACTGAAACTCCTTCCCAAGATCCTCAACTTGCAATAGAAAACACTCTCACAATTACACAAGAGAAGCAAAACACTATTCTACCAAATATCAAAGTGATATTTAGAAAATGATATAATAAATTACATAGTGTATAGGCCTTTTAAAGGCATGAAAAATAAGATGGGTGAAAAACTACCTAATATGGCAAAAACTAATTATCCCTAATTATCCTAAGTTAAACTTATCACTAATAGTAAAAAGGGGGATCTCATTTCCCGAATGTCAGCTTGGGACACCATTATTAAATGGGATCCCATTTTTATTTTTTATTTTAGGCTCGGGACCCTAACCTAAACCAGATCCCATTTATTAAAAAATGGGATCCCATTTTCTTAAAGTTGATTTCAGGTTTTTTGTCTAAGACAAAAACTTCCACATTTCATGGACTCATCTTCTTGCATTTACCCCATTGTAGATATCAAGGGTGAAAAAGAGATAGAGAAATAAAA
>VDFB02058242.1:489611069-489658833 GCA_007258455.2 Sequoia sempervirens
TTTCCATATCTTTCAAGAAGGATAGGCTCTTCGTGTTCTTTTCTGTGGATATTTTATTTGATTTGTTTACTGTGAGTAAAATCATCATTAATAATACTATTCTATTCATCAATATTCTTTACAATATGCATTTTCTTTGAGCTTAGTTGCTCACCTAAACCCCTTTTGGACTCAAGAATGGAACCCTTTACAATGAGAAGAGAAAGAGAAGATAAATAAGAAAGAAGAAATAGAAGAATCCTTAGAATTAATTTGTAGAAGACACTTGGCAGCTTCCTTCTCTGTCTATCAACAACAAGAAAATAAAAAAAAATCTCTCTTCTCACTTCCCTTTGCACAACAAACTTTGCGTTTGAATTTTTCCCTATAGTGAAAAATTGGTTTTCTCCCATTAAAATCATTCACCACACCCTTGTTTTCCATTTTAACTTTGATCCTATTTTGCTACATATTTCACATTCAATAAAATAAAATATTCCTTCTGTAGTGAATATTTCATTCACTTACAAGGAAAAATAAAAATATTTATCGTGCAACATATAATTGCTTACTCAGCAATTCTTGGAAGTTTTTATTTAAAATGCTTGTCTCTTAGGTAAAAAATTCAGCCACTTCCCTCATATTTACTCCCAATAACAAACAATACTTTCACTTGTATAGTGAATATTTAATTCACTCCCTCAAACAAAATATTTTTTTTTACCTCCGTTTATTTCACGTTTTAAAATTTTTTCTTTTGAATGCCTTTAAACAATATTTTTATAGGGAACATTAATGTTTCACAAACCTTTCCATTTTAAAATTCACGTGGGCCCACCATTTGCTTTCCTTCCTCAACACATCAAAAATGGCAGGTTTATTTGGGAAATGGAAAAACTAACTAGCTATGCTCAATGAGAAATGAAATAGCATCACTCATTACTCATTGCAAAAGAAAAAAGCCATCACAACCCATGATGAGTGATTAATGGTGGGGATTTGGCTCCACCTCTCCATTCTTTTCTACTGTTGATTTTGTTTTGGTGCCCTAGTTCCTTACCTTCGACATTTTGCAATTTCTCACAATCCCTCAACATCAACAAGCAACAGTTTATAGTAGTCACATGAAATTCATTCTTCCATTCCCTTTGGCGCAGACAAGAAGGATGATGACAAAGATTGTGAGGTGTGGCATTACATTTGCCAAATGCATTTGCTTAAAATTTTATAAAGCCCTATCAAGAAATCAGTTATGTGCATTAGCTGTGATCATGGAATTTTTTCCTATTCAAATGTTGAAGAAATTAATGCCCTAAAATCATTTTGAAATATATCAAAAAATTTTAAATATAAATATTTAAAACATTAGAACTATGTGAAAATTTAATTGGTCTTGTAAGCCAAACAAATAAATTTATTGCAGGAAAATCGGGACACCTGGAGTCGTGAAAATTTGTGTAGGATCATTATCAATTATTTAGAGAAAACCCATTTCCTTAAAATTTTCCCAACCTTTAAAATTCAAGTACCTCATTTGTAAATTGGTCCTCGAGATGTGTTTGCCACAACATAAGTACATTACAATAATGTATCAACTGACCTCCGTTCTTGATGAAAATGGAGTTGTAGAGGTTTTAGACCAAAACAAGAAATTTGTTGTCATTAGAATTGAAAAATTTGAAAAGTTTTGGAACACCATTTTTGGCCCTATCATGAATAGAAAATGATTAAATAACCCATCAAAACCTATCCTGGAGGCATGAAATTGAACATGCATGAAGAAAAGTGACCCAATAATGGAGTGCAAAATATAGTTTGGAAAAAGAGAACCTGAGGTGAAAGATATTAATTGACAAAGTTGCTCCATCGAATATTTCTACAACTACACCTATTTAGAACCAATCAGGGCTCACCAAGTCACCACTTTGAAAAAATATCAAATCACCTTTTGGGAGGCTCCCAATGGAAGCAAAAATTAATTTAGATACATTGTGTACATGTGAAAAAGGGATTTTCTTCAATCATTTTTCATCACGATATATTAGGGGTCAAAGTTGACCACTTTGAAAAATGTTAGAAATGCAAATATAAAATCAGAACAAACTGCATTTGCTTTTGATCTCAAAAAAATAGCAAATCAGATCATGAGGCTCTGAAACTGGACTAGGGAGCACATGAATGTAGGGATAATGGAGAGCAAAAATCCATTCATCTTGAAAATTATCCAGTTATGAAATACAAGCTAGAACGGGGGGTCAATTCACAGAACAAAGAGTTTGCAAATAGCAAAATAGTGTCAAAACCCTCTAGCTTCGCTTTTCAAGACTCTCAAACTTATCATGTGAAGCTAAAATTTGACATGCACATTCACATATGTCACATGAGTGTGTCTACCAAGGGGTTTGTATTGAAAATCAATAGGCTCCATATTATGACCCTCCAAAGTAGGTCACTTGGGAAGATTTTTTGGGTGCACTTTTGAGTGTGCAAAGGAAAAATTATCAATATGGGCACTTCAAATTTTCAAAATTTGAAGGTGCCATCATGTATTTCAAGATACTTCATGGTACAACTCAATAGATACCTGACACTTGATTGGTCTCATTTGATAGTATGGATAATACACCAGGCAATGATGGAGATCCTGTCAGGGCCTTTGCACCTTGAACATATAGCGAAAGATGCAGTGTTGAGTTTTTAAGCAACACATACTTCTTTCTAAAAAAAGGAGACATATTGCATAAATATGTTCGAGGATGAGGAATATAGGAGAGATCAGACCCTTGAGGAGGTCTTGCTCAACCACTTCATCAATTTTGACCCATTCAAAATTTTCCATGCTACTGGGTTAGGCACCTATGTGATTTTTGACAATGACCAAGTACTCCCAAAATTGGTAAAAGAATAGGAGAAATCTAGTTGACCAAATGATAACAATTTATGGACACTATATTTCGATGGTACCAAATTCAAATTTGATTTTGGAGTTTTTGTTCAATTGGTATCTTTGGCTGGATAAAATATCATCAAGGCTTTCCACTTCTATTTCTCATGCTCAAATAATGATGTAGAGCATGAATCTTTGGTCCATGGTTTGGTTCTTGTGGAGTGGTTTGGTGTGAAAGGAATATAGGTATTTGGAGATTTAGAGTTGGTTTTAAGCCAGGTCCTTGGACAGGCAACTGCTAAAAGTTTGAGAATCAGATCCTACTAGCACAAAATATGGGACTTGATTGAAGGTTTTGAAGCTTTTAACATACATGCTATCTCAAGAAATCAAAATTTAGTCATAGATTGGATGGCTTCGATCAGTTCACAATTTGAGCCAACTCTTGAAAAAGATGGGAATCAACATGCAGTGCATACCATCATTCAACCATTAATACCCAAAAATGATTAGAAGTGGTAGGCCCTCAAAGATGATGCTCAGATCAACACATTTCTACAAAAGTGAGTGAAATCTTTCAATCATTCATGATCCAAATCCAAAAGGATTTTGAAAGAATAGGTAATTCAATAAAAAATAAATAAACTCCCAAGAGGCTTAATTTCTCTTGAAAAACTCTTCGACTACAAAGATGCAAGAAATATTAATCAAAGATTGAATACTGAAAAAGAAGACTATGAAGACTTCATTTTTGTAGGAGGTAGAAAGTTGAAAGTCAGAAGGAACATCCCATAGGCAAATAAGGAAATGTTGAAGGGCCTATGTGCTAAATATGATAGGGTCATGGCCTAGACCTATGACAATCTAAAGGGTTACGATCCAGGTATCGTCCAACATACTATCAACTTAGCCAAAGGTTCAAAAACCATTTGATATAAACAAAGGTTTGTTAATCCAAAGGTAGAGGAATTGATGGCACATGAACTTACCAAATTGGTCGAGTCAAGGATCATATACTTGATCAAGCATTCCACTTGGGTATCCAATCTAGTACTAGTCTAAAAGAAGAATGGTGACATATAACTCTACATGGATTTTTGGGACTTTAATAAAGCCTCACTAAAAGATCACTATCCTTTTCCCTCAATGAAGAAAATTCTATAGAATATGGCCGGATCAAAGATGTTCTCACTGCTTGATGGATTTTCAGGGTATAACTAAGTTTATGTAAAAAAGGAGGATTGACACAAGATGATGTTCACCACTAAATGGGGAACATTCACATATGTAAAGATTCCCTTCATACTCTCTAACGTAGGTGCCACCTTCGAGTGAGCAATGGATGCCAACTTCAAAGGATTGATCAATAAGATCATTCTAATATATTTAGATGACCTAACCATTTTAACCAAATCAAAAGATGATCATTTTGATGATATGGAAATGGTCTTCTAGAAGTGTTAGAAATTTAGGATTTCCCTAAGTCCCAAGTATGTTTTTGGCATACCACAAGGAATGCTTCTTGGCTTTATGGTATTGAAAGAAGGGATAAAAATAGACCCCTAAAGGGTGAAGGCTATAATGAAACTATTGCTACTTTTCAACTAGAGGGGGTTATAGTCCTTCTTAGGAAAGGTCAACTTCATCATCTAGTTATTTTGAATTCCATGGGTATCGTGAAAGCTATCACGTTGATGTTAAAGAAGAGCTTAGCGTTTAAATGGACTCCCAAAGGTAAGCTTGCCTTTGAGAAAATTAAGGTAGCCATCTCCACAACTTTGGTGTTATTCAACCTAAACTTCTCCAAAGACTTCCCGCTCTATTTCTATAGTGGCTAGCACAACATATCTTCAGTGCTCACTCAGAAGGATGAGGAAGGAAGAAAAGAACATGTCATAGAATGTAATTCTAGGACTCTTAAAGGATATGAAACAATGTATAATTTTGTTGAAAATAATTCCTTTGTTATTTTCAAAAGTCTAAATAAATTCTAACACTTGGTATTGGACAATAGAATCAACATCCTCATCACTCATCATAGCATTAGGGAATATATCATTAAAGGCAACATAATCAAACAAAGGGCCAATTGGATCACCAAGATCCTAAAAAAAATGTGGATATCTGACTAACCAAGCTGGTTCAAGGTAGAGGTCTTTGTGAATACCTCATGCAATAATTAGGATCCTAGGTAGAGAAAGAGACTAAGTAGGTTTGTGCAAACTAGTTTGAGTTTGATAAGTCATGGGTGGTTGATTAGATGTGATTTATGTAGATTGGGAAATACCCAACCAACATTTTTCCTCACAAAAGATCTACTACTAACTACAAGGCACCAAGTATGTACTAATTGAGGATATTTTATTTAAAATAAATTATGATGGATTCCTTCTCTGTTGCATGGATGAGCCACAGGCAGAAAGGATTCTAGGTGAATTCCACAACAACCCTGAGGATGGACACTTTTTCACCAGGACCATTACTTTGAAGATAATGTGGGTAGACTATTATTGGCCTTCAATGTTCTCTGAGGCCAATCATCTTGTGTGGAAGTGTACTCAGTGCCAATATTTTGTCGGCAAGAAAAAGAACTCTACCATGCCATGAAGCGTAATCATGACCGAGGAACCTATAAAGCAATTTTTCCTTTAGTCTTCTTTTGGTTTTTGGCTCTTATATTTTTTGGATTTAGGATGAATCCACACTTAAAGAATTTTCATATATTTTTTGACTCTTATATTTTGTTATTGTCTTCCTTTCAGGAGCAAGTCGGGGCATGTGTCTGCTCAGTGGGAATTTTCTCTAAGGATATTTTCATAAATATGAGATTGCCCACTCACTCGACACACCGTCTCTTTGCTTTGGGAAAGTTATGCTTTTAAGGAATGATATCTTTGGATGGAGTTTTTCAAAGCATGTTGGGTGTTTTTTATTTCAAGGTGGAACCTTTGAGTTGGTGTCGTCAATCTATCAGATTGGTCGATCAGGTTTTTCTAGGCTATTTTCTAGGATCTGATTATTTTTAGCTCGCAATCATTGCTAAATATCTAAAGGACATTAATGAGGTAGTTGGGAACTAATGAGAAAGGATTTCCATGATCTAATCAAGGTCTACAATTAGATCATGAGCTATCAGATGTAGGCATATGGCAGTATTTTCTTCTAGAATGTTGGTGGTGGTGTTATATTTTTTAGCTATAAATAGGAGTTGACAACATATGCAAAAATATCTCTTAGTTTTCCATATTTTTTTTGAGATATTTTCAGAAGTTGAAAATTTATAGAATACTACTATTCTCTAGCATGCTATATTATTTTAACTCAAACTATCATTGGATTAGCATCCAACCTTTGTTTCTAAGTTCATTTGATATTTAAGTACAATCTGTTTGGAAGAAATCTTTGAAACTATGCATGTTATGGCCTTTGCCAAGTTCCTACTTTATGTTTTTGTTCATGATAAAAACACTATGTTAATCTTACTTTGATAGTTCAAGTAGTTTATTTTCATGTTTTAGGCTTCTATGATTTAATGATAGCTTCTGAAAATTGGATTATGTCTATTGAACTTCTCCATTTTCTTTAAGGGTTGTTTTTTTTTATTATGTTGTAAAAAGAGAAAGGGTTTCTACAATTTGCAGATATTTTTGTTAAATTTTGGAGCTTTTTTATGCTTTATTATCCTTTGTTTCTCATTCGTTTCCCAACAATGAAGGGTTGTGGCATTTTATGTCTATTCTATCATTCATAAGAAATGAATTAAGGTTTGAAATGTTGTAAAAGCTTTGTTGCATCACCATTTTTTATGTTTTATATTTACATTTCCTTTTACCTTTTCTCCCAACTCAAAGAAGAGTTGAATTTCTATAAAATTCTTCGAGGTATTCAGTGAGGTACAAATTGGTCCTCCACTCACTGAATTTCCCATAAGTGGGGTTTATATTTTTTCATAATGATCCATCCCTTCTCCAGCAGAAGCCATAAGTGGATACTCATAGTGACTGACTATTTAACAAGATGGATGAAGGCCATTCCTCTAAAGAATGTTATAGAAGCAAAAATTGCCAATTTTCTCGCAGAGTTGGTAGAAAGGTTTGGTTCACCCAAAACTATCATTTCTAACAATGCATAAGCCTTCGTAGGCTTTGGAATGTTGAAATTAACTCTTAAGCATGGGGTCTACATCAAGACTTTATCAAATTACTACCCACAAGGAAATGGGTTAGCGGATTCAACTAACAAGAACCTGATTAGGTTAATAAAGTGCATTGGGTCTAAATACCAAATGGAATGGCATAAGCATCTTTAGGAAACCTTATAGGATGATAGAATTACACCTAAGAAGATCCTATAAACTTCCCATTATGAATTAGTGTATGGGAAGGAGGTAGTACTACCCATTTCCATAGAAATTTTGGCACTACAATTGTTGAAAGCTTTGGAAGTTGAGGATAGCAAAATGGAGGTGAGATTGGTAGAGATCTTAAGTCTTGAAGAAAAGAGGGAGATGGAATTTTATGCCATGATCAGACATCAATAGGTAGTCAAATGTTGGTTTGATAAAAAGGCCTCCAACCTAGATTTTAGGGAGGGGAGTCTTGTGCTAAACAATGATGAATGAACTACAAAATTGGGGCATTATGAAAAGTTTGATTCACTATGGAAGGATCCCTTCCACATCCATACATGTAAAGAAAGGAATGTGTACAAGCTACAAGATATGAATGAAAATGTTTTGGAAATACTGGTAAATAGTATTCATCTAAAACTATTCAATTAAAGTACACATGGTTCAAAAATTTTAAGGTTATGTACCATATGTAATTTTTTGTAAAAAATGTTTTTGTATGAATAAATCCATGAGAGTGAACATGAAATAATAGAAGAAATTACTATATCTTATATCCATTGAGAAATATTTACAAAGTGGAACATGCTATTAAGCCTAAGGCTTCGAGAGAAGCTTAAAAACCTTCTCATTCAAAACCCAAAAATTACATCTTTAAGAGAAAAAAGAGGAGGTAGCATGAAAATGATAGAAAGAAAGTTCATCCTCCATCAGTCACAAAATTCAAAATTTTGTTTTCTCTTGGTTTCAACAACAAGGCGATAAAAGGGTTGTCAACACATGGAGCATGCAGGCATTGCATGAACCTCAATCCTCAACACATGGATATAAACCAAGAACTCGAAGTGGGTTCTCCACTTGAACCTAGAGTAGCACTCCATGTTGTATGTCCTCTAAAGGAAAGAGGTCATGGGTGAAGATAGTATTTGATGGCTCTCTAGGTCTATGGTCTGAAAGTCTTTAAGAAAGGGTAGCCAAGACACTGCTTGTGCATAATGGAGGTTTCTTCAAATATTCATGGTAGATGGAATGTGAAGACTAGGAATAACTACTTGGACACCTTTTCCCAGCCCATCTAAGTACATTGAACCAAACATGGAATGTAAAATCTCTATAATCTAGGGCTTGTAGATGTCCAAGTTAAACAATGAGGCCACGAATTGTGAAATGAAATTTAAATTGCAACGTGGTTGGTTCTCATCCTTCACATAATCCTTCATGAGCACCCGCTTAAATGCCATGATCATGAGGCAGTCATTCATCCCTATCAAACATTTAATCTTCTCATTGATAACTTCTCCTACAAAAGAGTTTTATATCTTCTATCTCAAGAGTCAAATTGGGGTACCTAGACCAGTCATAATGGTGGCAACAAAGCTTATAGACTAGTGAAGGGGAAAATGCAATGGAAATATCTCACCAACTCAATACTAACATAGCACGTATTTTTGCAAAGTGGATGTTTCTATTTATAGAGAAATGTGCATTAGGGAGGCTAGTGACAAAAAAATCCATCTCTCATCACACAAAAACATAAAATATATTAGGGCAATGAGAAGCAAAGGGTAAATTGTATGGAAGATCTCTAACTAAGATTTGGGGAATTAATACGAGCATAGGAAGTAAATGCTCATTTGTACAATCTATTTCCATGTGTCTGTCGTCATCAACATGCTAGCTTGCTTACCTATATGAAAGGACATTTCTTAAAAAGCTAAACCCTGCTTAATTAATTGCAACTCTTTTCAAATCACACTTGCAATAGCTCAAAGCATGCTTCCCATCGCTCAAGTCTTATCTATCAAAAGGGAGGTGTAAGGAATGTACTAAATAAATTCTCATAGAAAAGTTGGCATTTATGAGGAGTACAAATCCCACTATACATGTATTGCCTCTTTGGTAGCACTTAGGAAGCTATCAGTAATGACTACACCTTTATTGCATGTACATATAAAAATTGAATGCACCCAAAAAGAATCTTTTTGCTAAAGTGTTGGTACTCAAGAAAATTCTACTCTAAAAAAGGTTTCTATAAAAATTTTCCAAGAACACAAAAATGGTAGAAGCATCATATTTAGGTTGACATGCTAGATTCTTATTTGAAAGGTTGAGATAAAGCAACATCTTGTGGATAATTCATATACTAATGCTCCAACATAGGAGGACCAAAGCTTTGGACATACCAAAACCATATAGCTAGGCAACCTCATCAAGGATGAGGCGTTTAAGGACTTCACATACAATATTTATAACCCAAAGCTACACGTGAACCCTAAGAGCCTTAGAGAGGAAGCATCGCATATAATTCTTTCCCACGATTCAATTGAGGGTTTTGCAACTTGTCTCTGGCATTGTGGCTTGCCACAATTCATACTGCTCTACACACATCCATGCCCAGAGCTAGTTAATGCATGCACATAAAAACTAAATAAATAAATTAAGGTTATTAGTGGCAATAGATTAAAGGTTACCATTAGTGTGGTAGCCATCAGGGATATGCTATGAATCCATACAAATTAGGAAACTAAAATATTTCAAGGTAGAAGAATGGAAAATTTATTGAGAACCAGAGATAAAATTAAAATTCTATATGGATGAAAAAACTAAAGGGCTAGGTAATAATTAACTTGTCTTCCATTTGGTGCACAAAGAGTTAAAGTTGGATGTGTAGGCCATTTTCTCAATGCTAGCTTTTTTTTATGGCAATGAAAGTGATGATGAGGTCTATGAGTTCTAGATGGGCTTAGTCTTCATGCTCAAGAAGGAAAGGAGCTATAAGAATTTTGACTTTGTGGAGACAATCGTCAATGGAATGCTAGAACAAATAATAGATTATAGCACCACCCTTGAGTTCAGGTATTCCCCTTTTTTCGTACACTTAATTTTACAACAGAACCCTAAGATATTTAGTGGTTATTTTCCACTTAGTAAGTTTTATGTGGTAGGGTTATACAAGCTGGTGTTGCCCTGGACCCATGTGCTTTCTATAACATGGGACTATTATTTATTTGTTGATTATTTCCTATAAATGGTAGACTTGGATCTATCTTTTCACCCTTCACATAGGTTCTCCCCTAAAGGTTTGGAATGGATGAAGAACAAAAAGACCCCAGTGGATTATTTTTTTGAGAAAAAATTTCTTTCATAAGATGTCATGGTTTTATTGAGGAGTTTTTTAGGCTCCCTAAATTTGTAATAGACATAACCCTTGCATTGGAGGCATGTCATCAAGCATCTATTTATGAAAAAAATTATGGTAGTGGGAGACACAAAAAAGTGCTTTATGCACTTCCTCTTACCATTGCCAAAAGTTAGGTAATGCTTGTAAAAAGGGAAGAACATGATGTGCTAACTAGCAAGTTGGCCTACCTTTTCCATCCTCATTTGTGATAATTGGAAGTACAATCTTGTTAGATTTCTTCCAATTTCCAAGAAAAAAGAGTAGGATTATTATGAGTTGGCGAGGACCCTAATCGAGGAGATGGAAAAGGTCTACACTGACCTAGCTTTTATACCATTTGTACAACCCCCATGGCTCAACTTCTATCTTGGGGTGAAAAAGTTCTAAGAAATCACCCAAATGGGTCATTCCCTCAAAACAAAGCTAAAGAAATTAGGATGGTAAAAAAGGAATAAGCCTAATTTATCGAAGTACCAGTAGGAAATAAAAAACCTAAAAAGCCTATATGGAGAATTTAAGCCTAATAATGAGCATTTCGATGAGATCTATGATGTTGAGGATAGATATAGTAATCCAAAATCAGATTGAGAGACTGAATTAGAGCATGCACCAATTTCAACTCCCTTGCCTTGGCGCTTGATATAAGAAAAATGAAGGGAAAAGGGTCAAAACAAAAAGAATCATAGATCTCATAATACACCAACACCCTAACAAAGGGTAAGAGGACCTAATGGTCTCCGAAAAGATCTATCACAACTATAAAGACCTATGGTTCATTAGGACCAATCGCTAGAGAATTTGAATCAACCAGTGTAGCCCCTGATAAGAGGAGATAAGTCCAGGATTTAGGAAAATGAAGATTATCAACTAGAGGAGAAGAAGAGGTGGATTTTGTTTCACCAAGATTTTTAGCCCAGACTCCCCAGGTAAGTTTTGCACCTAGCATCCTTCCTTCTATTTCATCTTTTGTTGTTACTGCCCTCTCATTTATGGAAAGAAATCCTCCATCAGTATGTTCTAGCCTCCTTGTCCTTAATACACCCTCGACCATATTTGATAATGAGCCCCATGAAGAAATCCCACGTGTTGAATGTGCATCTTTTGCTTTGGCTAGAATTGACTCTTTAATCACCTTATCAAGGGTAGCTATTGTAAACACTAAGACACCCATGCTATAGGTTTCATCACCCCTATCCACTTATCAGTAAATGTCTCTTTTCTGCCTACTTCCCCTTTTACCCTGATGGGTGTCCCTCCTTAGTCCATACAAGACATCTCACCCTTTTCAATGATAGCACTTCATTTTTCCTTTGTACAAACTCAAATGACCGAGGTCTCTCCTTATATCACTTTATTTAGTCTCCACATCAATTTTTTTCTTTCCACACAAAGTATTGAATCTCCAAAGAGCTTCTAAATTATATTGAAGTAACTAGGTATGCTTGAAAAAATTAGAAGAAAAAGTTGTGGGGAAAGGCCACAACAAATCTAGCTACCTAGAAGTTGGAAACTTGTTTCAATGGAGAGTGGAACTCTTTTTTAATCACAACCATGAAGCTACAGAAATCCAAACCAAAAGGAAAAATGTAATTCAAGGATTATGACATCCAAGCTATAGGTCTAAATTTAAGTGAAATTCTTCCGTGTGAAAAGTAGGTCTGGCCAAGGGAACTTAGAGGGTGGTCTACACTAACTACGAAAATTTGGACTAAAATTTGAAGAAGCACAAGGAAAAGATGGTTAATGTAAAGGCCATAGTTGATATATAGTAGGTCCACTTGAGGCAATTATAGGGACAACAAGGCAAAACAACTAAGTTGGTTGAAGGAACCTAGAGTGAGAAGGATCGCCTTCATGACAAGGTAGAAAAATTGAAGTGTGAGATTGTGGTTGAGTGTGAAAAAACTATAGAGCATTGAATAAGCAAAAAGAGGCTAAAAGACAAAGAAGAAAAAAATAACATTATATATGATGAGCTGTAGAGGGAGCTACATGAGATGGATGATAATAAAGGAAGATGTGCAAAATAAATTGGCTAGCATCTGATCTCAAGCCTTTGATGATCTTCATAAGGCCAAGAAGGAAACAAAAAAAGAGAAATGAGAAAAGAAAGGCATTCAGTCTATTTTGAAAAAAGTGCAACGAGGAGATTGGGAAGTTATGCTCTAAGCTTAAAAATTCTCTCCAAGAGGACTATCAAAGGGAGGAAGACATAAAAGTTAGGGAATCCCAATTCCAATAGGAATTGATTGCAACATAGGGATCTAGACTCCTCCTAGTGCTTAAAAAATAAGTATCTACTCATTGGCAGAGGATCATAGTTGTGGTAGCATCCTTGAAGCTAGTTTTGTGATTTCTAATAGATGCATAGGAGTTAACACAAAGGTCAGCCTGGTAGTTGACCAAATAAGTATCTACTCATTGGGAGAGGATCATAGTTGTGGTAGCAGCCTTGAAGCCAGTATTGAAGCCTACTAGGACACTTATGCCAAGTTAGGGACTTAGTCCTATTTCGAGAAAATTCTGTCAGAATAAGTTTTAGCCAAAAGGGTACTTAGAACTACAAAAAGCACTTTTTAGGCCTAGCAATTGGACTAATTTGCCACTGATGGAAATAGGCCACCTCTAGATTTTAAGAAATTGAAAGGTCTAATCTGTAACTCCTAGTCTACACTTCAGCTCCTAATAGGTTTTTGGATTCGAATCTAAAGAATTTTGTTTGTAGGTGATCTCCAAGTTTCTTTTAGATATTTTTTTACTTTGAATGACTTTTATGAATTTTTTACACCTTTTCACACCTTTCTCTTTGATAAATATGCACATAAGACCTATAAAATACATGCAAAGAGGGCGAAAAAGTGTTAAGGGTTAGTGAATAGGGGTTTTCTTTGGTCAAACCCCAGTTTGGTAATTAAACCCTTGAAAATGAAATGAAATGAAAAGAGATTGATGAATGAACAACATGCAATGCTACAACCCACGAAACCCTTGAATTAGAAATCTGAAGATATGCAAGTGGAAGCTCCAATGGATGTATGCTTAAGAATGCTTAAGAATGATTGATAATTGCTTGAATGATTAAGTGAATGAATGGGGGTGAAATGAGAGGAAAAACCCTATATTTATACATGATTATACATAATTTCCCAAAATTCCACATCACAGGCCGACCTCAAGGCTTAGAAAATAATATCTCAGAAAATTTTTGAAATAATTTTGATTTTTGAGCCAAGTGGTACTCTGTCACCCCTATTGGTGACTTGGTCCCACTTAGGAATTTTAAGTGGGTGTCAAGAATTAAAGTGTATTAAATGATGTTTAATGGGATTATTCTCAAAAGCACACTTAAGTAGGGCTTGTAAGTGTATAAATGGGCCAATTACATGTGAGAAAGGATCAAAATATTGATGACAAGTCTAGAAAAGCATGAAAGTTTGTTACAACACTTTACAAAACTTTGAAATAAGGCTTGGTAATGGTTTATTTAAATGAATCATATTAAAAAGGTCCTAGAAAAGTGTGAAATTGGGTTACAACACTTCACAACACTTTTACAGGGCATCATAAAGTTCTTATTGATTTGCAAGGGTCCAAGACCTAATGTGAATATGTTGACAACATTACAACATTAGATATAGACAAAACTAGGCCAACATCCATAAGAAAAACCCAAATGAGCATGAAAATTTCCAAAGATACATTACTCTATGCTACATTGGTCACTATGCTTCAACATGTCCAAATAGAGTTGTACACAAGAAGAACAAAGAAAATAAAGAAAAAAAGGATAGGAAGTTCAAGAGACTGTGCTATGTTAGAGAGGATGTTGGAATTTCTTATAATGAATTTGATTTTGAGGGAGATAATGATGAATTCTTATTTCTAGCCTTAGAGAATAAATTAGTATCTACTAACTCTAGAAGATGTGCAAGAGAAAGTGGTCCAAAGAACAAGAAGGGTTAGATGGAAGGTACTGCTAGACAAGATGAATACTATTGGGTGATTGATAGCGAGTGTTCGAATCACATGACCAGAGACAAAATTAAGTTTAATAAACTTGAAAAGTATGATGGTGGATTAGTCATGTTTGGAGATGATTCTAGTACTAAGATTGTTGGAAAAGGAATAATTAGTTTTGATGGAAAACACAGTACTGATGATGTCTATTATTTTAAGGGCTTAAGGCATAATATTTTGAGTGTTGGAAAAATGAGTAGCAAAGGATTTAAGATTTTTTCCCAAGATAACATTTGTGAGATCATAAAAGGGTTTGGAATTGTGGTAGGTATAGGAAGAAGAACATATGGAAACATTTATCAACTTAAGGGTGTTGATGGCCAGTGCTTGGTATCTCAAGTTGATGAAAGTTGGCTATGGCACCAGAGGATGGGACATGTAAACTTTGATAATCTGATCAGGATTAGTTCAAGAGAGGTTGTTCGAGATCTACCTAAAATCACAAAGCCTACAAATACTATTTGTAGGAGTTGTTAGTTGGGAAAGCAAACAAGATGTAACTTTAAAGGAAAATATTAATCAACTACTGGAATGCTGGAATTGATTCATATAGACCTCTGTGGTCCTACAAGAATAGGAATCCTTAATGGTGATAGGTATTTCATGCTTCTAATTGAAGATTATTCTTAAATGACATGGCTTACATTTCTTAGGGAGAAAGCTAAAGCTCTATATAGATTCAAAGTGTTCAAGGAAAGGGTAGAGAATGAACTAAACCTGAGAATTAAATGTTTAAGGTCTAATAGAGGTGGATAATTTACTTCTAGTGAGTTTAATACATTTTGTGAAGAGCATGGCATAGAGACACATTTTTATGCTCCTATAATTCCTTAGTAGAATGGAGTTGTTGAGAGAAAGAACTAGATTGTACAAGAAGTTGTAAGGACTATGATGAAAGAGGTGAATGTACCTGATGGATACTGGAGAGAGGAAATCCACACTACTATTCATATTCTTAAAAGAGTTTAGATCATAGGTAACAACACAAAGAATCCTTATGAGCTGTGGACTGGTAAAATTCCTACTATGAAGTACTTTAAGGTGTTTGGAAGTAGATTCTATATTAAAAGAGATGATGAGAACCTTGGAAATTTTGATGTTAGATGTGATAAAGGTATTTTCCATGGATATTCAACTAGTAGCAAAGCTTATAGATGATTCAATTAAAGGTTGAGGAAGATTGTAGAGAGTGCAAGTGTGAAGGTTGATGAAGATATGTTCAGACCAATTGAGATAAGTGAAGTTTAACTAGATGAGCCTATCTGTGGACAAGTACCAAAAGAGAATAAGGAAGAAGAACATATTGAAGAAGAAGAAGAATCTCTATAAATTTCTCCTAAGACTCCAAAGTATGTACAAAAGAATCATCTGGAAGAAGAAATAGTTGGAGATTAGAGTGAAGGTGTAAAGACAAGAAGAAAAGTGGTAGTAGCTGAGGTAAATTTGTGTCTACTTTCAAAGATAGAACCTAAAATAGTGTGTGAAGCATGCAAAGATGAAAGTTGGTTAGAGCAATGAAAAAGGAATTGTAGTAGATAGAGAAGAATTAGATATGAGAATTGGTTCCTAGACTTGTGAATAAGAATGTAATTGGTTCAAAATGGGTGTTCAGGAATAATTTGAATGAGAATGGTGAAGTTGTAAGAAATAAAGAAAGGCTTGTATGCAAAGGTTATTGACAAGTTGAGGGAATAGACTTTGAGGAGACATTTGCCCCAGTGGCAAGAATGGAGGCCACTCAGATGTTTTTGGCATTTTCTACTCACAAATATATCAAGGTAGATTAGATGGATGTTAAGTTTGCATTCCTAAATGGATAATTGGAAGAAGAGGTGTACAAAAAATAACCAGAGGGATTTCAGTTATCAGATAAACTAGATATGGTCTACAAATTGAAAAAGGCATTATATGGACTTAAACAGGCTCCCAAAGCATGGTATGCAAGGTTGGATAGGTATTTGACACAATAAAGATTCACAAAGGCTTTGTAGAAAATAATATCTATTTAAAAGTTGAAGGAAAAGGAATGTTGATAGTGGTTGTGTATATTCATGATATCATTTTTGGAGGAAATGATGGTATGTGTAAGAGATTTGCAATGGAGATGCCAACAGAGTTTGAAATGTCTATGATTGGTGAGTTGAATTTCTTTCAAGGACTTCAAGTGAATCAAAATGATAATGGTATATTCATTTCACAATAAAAGTATGTCAAAAAGTTGTTGAATAAGTTTGGAATGGATGACTCCAAACTGGTCTATACTCCTATGGTGACTGGATGCAAGCTACGTAAAAATGATGAATCTCCTAAAGTTGACCAGAGTATGTATAGATCTATGATTGGTAGACCATTGTATCTTACTACTACTAGACTAGATATCATGCATGCAATATGTTTGGTTGCTAGATTTCAAGTAGAACCTAAAGAAGCACATGTTACAACTATGAAAAGAATATTCAGATATATTAAGGGCACTTTGGATTATTGCCTATGGTATCTTAAGGATATTGATTTCACTTTGAGTGCTCACACTGATGTAGATTGGGTTTGTTGTGTGGATGAATAGAAGAGCACAAGTGGTGGTACATTCTTTCTTGGAGGAAGGTTGGTTTCATGGCTAAACAAGAAACAAGATTCAATTTCTTTATCCACTACAAAAGTTGAATATATTGTTGTGGCATCATGTTGCACACAAGTTTTGTGGATGAAGCAAACATTGAAGGATATAGGAGTGATATGTGATGTACCTATCCCTATCTTTTGTGATAATACAAATGGTATAAAAATTTCAAAGAATCCGATAATGCATTCAAGGAAAAAGCATATACCTATCAGATATCATTTCTTGAGAGAGAAGGTATTGAAGAATGAAGTTAGATTGGAGTATGTGCCTATAAAGGATTAAATTGTTGATATATTTACTAAGGCTCTTCCAAAGGATAATTTTGAGTATCTTAGGGAGAATTTGGGGGATACTTCCCCTCCTTTGAACTAGGTGCACATGGAGGCTCATTGGTCGAGTGGATCTCTTCATTTGTCTAGATTAATGGTTGATGTATACTGCTTGAGGGGAGTAGGAAGTATCATTGTTGCAGTATGAAATGGGTGCAATCCTATGGGGGAGCGATCAAAGCTAAATATGGATAAATAATTATGCAAACCTTTTTTTCTCTTCCATTGATTTCAAAGGGGGAGAGAGAGTCATGTGAAAAATAGTGAGAAAAAGAAAGAGAGAATATTGCAAGGAAAAGAGAGTGCGGGAATGTTGTGTAGGCTATGTAATCCAAAAATATATATAAAGGAGAGTCTATATTGTGTCTTTGATGGTTTTTCACATCATCTATTTCCATCAATTACAAAGGGGGAGATTGTTGCAAGTATGAGTGATTATCGTCTTATTTTTATTAATGTTGTCATTGATGTTAACACAGTATAGGTTGTTGTAGAGAAAGGAATCAAGAGGTTGTAGGTTGTGCATGTATAGTTGAGAAACTATTGAGATGTTGTGAGTACATGGAGATATATTTATGGTGTTGCAGGTATGGTCATATGATGCATTTCAAAGTGTTGTTGGGGAATAGTGAAGACATAGTTGTATGTGTGTTCAGAATGTGCTCCGATTTGCGCTCCACATTTCTTCTGTGTTGATCCTATGCTTGTATAGATATCAAGTGTTGTTCATGGGAATCTATTGGTGATATATCCTTGATTGTAGTTTGCAGTTTGATGCAGAGTGAAAGTTGAGTTCATCGATGTGTGAATTGGTCTAGCAGAGTTGTCTCTCTATGTCTGGGAGAAATGTTTCCTCCACAGTCCTCCACTAGTTTGTCTCTGATCTTTTGGATCTAGTAGAAGGATTGTAATAGTTTTATCTATGTTCTGACAAAGGTGTTCATGGTTTGATGCCTTGGAAGATGAGTTTTAGAGTTATTGTGTGTTTTTGTGTAGTCTGGATGGATTGGTGTAAGGTGTTCTATGTATGGAATTTGTTGCATTTGTTGCGGATGAATATGAAGGAATCTGAGACATGTTATAGTGTTTGGTGAAGCATGTTATCTTCTCATTGCGAAAGAGTGTACTTCAAAGTTCATTTGTGTTTTCATTAGGTTTGGTCAATCTGGTGTCTACACGTCATGTGAAGGAGAAGTATCAATTGATGAAGAGTGTGATTGATTAAAGACATCTTCTTGGTCTTGATTAAGTGTTGGTTTGGTCTGCTCTCATTCTCTTTCATTGGAGGAATGTTGAGTTGCTAACCTAATTTGAATTTGTAAAATGAAGTGTGTGTACCCAACCTTTGAGAAAGTTTCTAAGGTGGAAGATGGTATAAATACATGTTGAGATGTTATGGTTTGAGGTATCAATAATGCCACAAGTGTGAGAAGCAAGAGTGTGCAATAGTGAGTTGAGGCAACAATGCTTTAACATGTTATACTCCTAAAAATAGTGAGCTTATTATGTCTACAATATTTTGATCAAGGCTATGGATGTGTGCAATTTTTTGTGGTGAATTTTCTCTTATCTTTTGTATCTATAGGCAATGAGCCTCCTTCTAGATAGTGAGTCCTATCTGTAAGCAATGAGCCTCTTTGTAATTGGTTTTAGAATGACTTTATATTGTGAGTTAATCCACACTATTTTTTTTCCCTTATTGGATTTTCCATGTAAATCAGGTGTTTCTTGTGGTGGTATTGCTTTCTGTTATTTTCATTTCATTTTCATACTTAATAACAAAATTAAGTGGATGCAAAACTAATAATTATTTGAGATCTATGTTTGAGATTGGTGACAACTGATTCCCCCCCCATCTCAGTTGTCTTGCACCTTTCAACACTTTTGGGGATGATGCATGGTATCAATATATTCATGTCTTCCATGCTAACCTAAAATATTTTCCTTTATCTTTTCTTTTTCTTGTGTTTTTCTTTTGAGGATGATGCAAGGTGTTGAGACATTCGTGTCTCTTCCATAGTAACCCAAAATATTTTCCTTTATCTCTTCTTTTTCTTGTGTTTTCATTTTTGGGATGATGCAAGGCATCAACACATTCATGTCTTTTATATGTTAACCCAAAAGGTTTTTCTTTTTCTTTTTCTCTCTTTATGTCATTCTTCTAGTTCTATGAGTATTTGGGGAATAATGAAAGTTTCGAGCTCTCTAAAAACATTGTAACAAGAAAATACTGACCCCAAATCCATGGATCCCTCATGTGTTTAGAGTTTCATTTTAGGGGAACCCCTTCCTTTTTCATGACGTAGCTTTATTTGGAAACATATGACTTGGTGTTGACCAAGGATATCAATATGGGCCAATTATTCTTGATCCATGAAGAATTAAAGCATAATGAATCCACTAATACTCAATCTTAAACAAGATTATTAAAATGAAAGTCAAAGCAAAATTTTTATTGAAACTAAACATTATGAACTGCGAAAGCATTTAAATGTCTACTCTAACCCATTTGAAACTTATACTATTTTGGAATTGGTGTTGTGTTGATGTAAACCAATGACCTTTTCCCAATCCCATGATCATTGAGCATGTCTCAATTGATCCTATTGAAGAGAATTGATGAAATGGTTGTAAGATGTGATTAAAAACATTACTTATGCTCAAATAAGTATGATGTAAAAGATAATATACCATGATTTTATGCTCAAAGATGTAGTTATGCATTTTCTAAGATAATTTAAATGATATTTAAGCTAAAAAAGATACAAACCTTAATTATCTAATTTATCTAAATGGATGCTTGGAAGCCATTAATGGAAGATAAGATATTATGAAACTAACTTGAATTAAATTATGCTAAATGTGTGCAAAGATGAGTGTGAGTGTGAGTGATTTCAACAACATATGTTTTCTTAGAAAAACATAGATCCATTTGTTTCCAAATAGTGTTCTATTTATAGGAGAGAAAATGATAAATGAAGGGTTGAGATTGAAAAGATCAATCAATAGTCAAGGATGAAAGAAAGAAGAACCATGGATCATGGATTCACATCAACAAGTGAGAATGCAATATAAGATTTAATCAAGAGTTCTCATTCCTTCCAAACAAGCACATTTTTGACCTGTATAAGAGGTCAAAAGCTAACTTGCACATGAAGCTTCGTGAGAATATCCCTTTTTCAAATGATTGGAGGAGAAAGAAAAGGATATTTTTAAATTAAAACAAAGTTTAATTGTGAAAAAGAGGAGGTAATATTCCCATTTTGGAGGAATGTGCAAAGGATGAATATTCCCTTGCAAGTGGGGGGAATTAGATTAATTAAATAATTGCTAATTAAACAAGGGTTTAGTTATGAAATTAGGAGATTTAGAGGAATAAAGTGGTATTCATTAAATGAAATGATTTAATGAAAGGGGGAAAGGTGAAATGACATTTAATTAAATAACTTATGGTTATTTAATTAAATAAGAGGACTTAGGGAATTAAATTAAATAGTTTAATTCATTTAATTTAATGAGATGAAATGTTAGTGTGAAGGGGGTGAATTAATCTGAATAAATGGATGAGATTAATAGATGGAAATGATGCAATTAAATAATTATCTAGGCTAATTTAATCAATTAAGTGAAAAAAGGATGGGTTTCGAGAAGAAATGATGTTAGTATACCTGATTCGAGTGTATGTATGATTCATGACATTTTTCATTGTCTACATTTTTCCCCTCTTTGAAGTGAGGTACATGTTGCTTTGGTTCAAAGATTGATGCTCTTCAGATGAAAATTGTTGTGCAGATCATTTTTTTTTTTAATTTTTTAGGTGCCCCAATGGAAGGATAATGCTAATTTCCTGCCCCCTCAAGAAATCAGGCATAAATTTTGAATTTTGGGTTGATTTCTCAATAAAGGTGAAAAGCTAATCCAAGGGTTTAGAAAGGCTCCAAGATGCAAGAAATATGCCAAAAACATAAAAAATGATGCAAAATAAGGTCCAGTTTGGTGAAATTGGTGGAAATGATGATAAACCCTAGCCTGATGGTTAAATTAGGGGGAAAACCCCTAAATTTCTAGCATAAATAGACCAAAAAGGGTCACTTTCAATTCATTTGTGCATTCACACCTTATGGAATTCTTGAAAATTTAGCTCTAACCACCTAATGAGATGGTGCAAGGAGAGCTCCCATGATGCATTTCTGACTAGGTTCGAGGGTGCCAGTGGATTCTAGGCTCAAGACCATCAATATATAGCCCAAAACTTGATATCTGTTGACAATGATTTCACTTGTAACAAACAGGGCGAATAAATTCTTCACACACAAGACTTCAAAGAGCCTATCCTTCTTGAAAGATAGGGAACAAAGACAACCTAAAGGGGAATTTTGCATTAACAGGGCAAAGATTGGCTTTAGTTCAATCCCAAGTCTCTAATAACCAGGTCATGGTTGCACTAGGGTCGCTCTCGGGTAGTGATGTGATTTTGTTGTTAATCTCAAAGGGACTATGGTTATTTCTAGTTTCACTAGGAATTATAAACACTTCACAAAAAAATTTCCACTTCATTCATAGAATAACATCATGAAATCAAAAGATTGTACAATAATATTTCATGAACATCACAAATTCTTTGGTATCACTTAAGTAGATTTAGCATTAAGAATTCAACAATTTTATGGAAAAAAATTATTTTCAATAAAAATTCTTCCATTGATTTAAATTTTGGAATATTTTCAAATATTTAAACATCTATTCTAAAATAAAGTATTAAAAATACTAAAAATTAAAAGTTTCTCCCAGTTATTCTCCATGGATTCCCTAAAGAATTAATTAAAACAGAGCAAACTACTTTATAGTTCACCAAATTGCTTCGCAACTACATATACAATAGTGTAAGCTTTTAAAGAGAAGGGTTTCATTTTTGGACACCAAGTAGGTTCTATATGCACCCTTAAACAACACAACATTTAGTCTTGTTCGACTGAACTAACAAAACTAACTACAACAGATAATGAGATAGGTAGCTATCTAAAAATATCTAATATAAATTAATGCCAACGTGCATAGAAAGTTTTATGCCAAAATGGTTCAAAAAATAGGTAAAAATAACAAAACTTAAAAGTTTTTGCTCCTCTGACATCCACAAATTCTGAACTTAAAATAAAAATAAAGTAGGAAATGGCCTTTTATAGGAACAAGGCCCTAGAAGTTCAACTTAAAAGTCTATCCAACATATCATAAGTAACAAATTAAAATGTGGCACATGGCACCTGCCAACTGTCATCAAGAACATTCTAGACTAAGTCAAGGCTTTGACTTCATTCGCAACAAAAAATTTCTTCATACTCCAACATGAACACTTTGCATTAGTTGAGGCTATGAACTGCTTTCCAAAGTACCAGAATAAGGAACCTCTACCAGGACCAAGATCAACCTACAAACTCAAAATTGAAACAAAATAAACTTCCTCACACTTCTGGTATCTAGTATCCATTATTTGGTTCTTTCTCTTCTCTCTTATGACTCAGGCTCTGGGATTCTTCCTTCACCTTTCTTCTACTGATATTCTTTGAAAGTACTCAATACTTGATGCATGTATTCTTTTGAAATCCCTTGTATTTCTTTCCAAGTGAGCTTGAGCCTAATATATTCTTCAGCTACTTGGAGTACATGATATCATTCTTCTACACTTTGTCTGCTTCATACTTGGCTTTAATATTCCTACATTGTATAATCTCATCAATAATCTATCTTGTCAAAAATTGAACAAGATCTCTATTTATTCTTTCTATCCATTCCCTGAAGGATTTAGCTTATTTTCCCTCATTTCCTAATGTTTGGGGACCAAAACCTTGACGTGATACTGTTTCAATAAATTCTTGATTTTCACCAATCAATTTTCTACATTCTACGACGACCTTTTCAAATCCTTCAATACATTGTATTAACATGTCACCTTCCCATTTCAACTATTTCTTACATTTTTCTAGCAATGGAAGTTCACATTTTTATATTACATCACCTTGTATTACCTCTTGGATATTTTATTGAATGAGAATTTCAATGCTTCACCTTTCTTCGATGACTTTCTCATGGCAAAATTTGCACTTGTCTTTAAATATTTTTGATTTCTCTAAATGATGGTATGGTTCCTTGTACATCCATATTGCATCTATAATGAATTATTCTCTCTACTTTACCCAATAATCAACCCATTCTTCAAACATATTCATTTTATGGAAAAATGCTACATTTGCATCTACTTGTTCTTGTGACATCAACACCAGATGTTGGGGCAGTTCAGCTTGCTCTCGACCAGATAAAGTTAATGACTTTATGAAATTTTCCAAGGTAGAAACCCTTTCTTTCAATTCTCTTTTCTTCAATTTATATTTCTACACTTTGGCAACAATAGCATTTAAATTCATTTTTATTTCCTCTAACTCTTGCTGCCAAGATGAGTGCCCAATGTTAATACTTGTTATCTTACACTCCTTAGGCATTATTTCATGTCTGTCTTTATCAGTTGTTGGAGTAGCTATATGGATAGTTCTATTACCATATGCATTTCTTTGTATGACATGTTTTGTCTTTTCTTTGTGCCTAGGTTTAGGAGTATCTATTTCTTGTATGAAATTATTAAGATTTAAAGGTAGTATTTCCACTTCCATTGGAGAAGCTAATTCCCTGATTAACCAATTAGGTGTATCATCATCTTGTTGTACCTCTGTAACATTTATTTGTTCCTATTTTCCATTTGTTTCAGGAACTTCTTCTCTTTGACTTGTCACGTTTTCTGAAATGGTAATTTCCTCAATGATATTTGGCATAGATTCAAGATTAATAGAGTTTGACACTATCTCCTTTGTTTCAAGACTTATATTTTCCTATCTATCCATATTTTCAACTTCATCTCTTTGAACATTATCTTCTTTAGTCACTACTCCATCAGGATTCTCTTGATTTTCAATTCCATCCCCTGAAAAATGTGTAGCTTCCTCTTCTTCAATTTCAATTTCAATTTTAGCATGGCCTTTCTCTAGTTCTTCATAGACCTGCAACTATTCATTAGCATTTGGCACATTCCCAAGTGAAGGCTAGGAATCAAGAGTATCTTCAACAATTCTTTCATCAATAGGATCCTACTCTACAGTCTCCCATGTTTCCATCTCAAGTATATTAGGGTTTCCCGCCTCTTAAGTGAGTGTTCCTTGTATAAACTCTTCTTCTTCAAAATTTATGGGGTTAGAACCTGTATAATGAATTTCTTTTGTCACTGGATGTGCCATGGCTTTACCTTTAGACTTCTTTTCTTCCACTTTCTCCCACATATCACCCCATTTTCCCACCTATTCATTAATTCTAGCTTCATCTTATTTAGAAATTTCCTCTAAAGCAACAAGATTCCCTCCCAGTGCTTGTTTCATACTAGCCATATTAAAAGAAGGGGGAGAGGTAAAAAATGTTTCATGCCTTTGAGATGCAGACCTAGTTTGTGCACCAACATTTTTTGTTGCTCCTATTCCTTCATCAATAATCACTCTTGTTCTTGGTTTTGTTGTATAGGAAGATGCACCTTTAGGTTTTGATTTTGATTTATCTTTACCTGTCTCTACATCTTTCTGTTTATCAGATGGTTTAATGGGAACTTATTGTCTTGTAGTTTTAGGGGCTATTTCTTCAATTCTAATACTTGGAGCCACCTTACTAGTTTTTATTCTCTTCTTCATAGGATTCCCACTTTCAAAAGTTGTCTCATCTCTTTGCTTCCTCATTTTATCTTTTGAGAAGATAGGCTCAATTCCTCTTTCTCTCAAAACTTTACAAAAATAATCAATCTAGTGTTGAGTATACAATAAGACTAGTCTGATGAACTCATCAATTGATGTCATATCTTCATCATCAAAGCCTAGGTCTGGGATGGGTTCATCATATACCTTGTATTCATTATAAAACTTGTTCAAAACCTGGCCATCATCTTCTTCCAACTAATTTGGAACATCATGAAGCTTGAGCATCTAAGAAAATCTTAGAGACATTCTTTCATATTTTCTTCTTCTTACCATGTGCTCATCTTCACAGTTAAGCCAATAATCTTCTAAATGTAGCACATGAGCATGAAAACCAACAATATTTTTAACAATGTTTCCCTCAATATCATAATAAATTCTCTGAGGTGGGAACTCTTCAAAATGGTATGTTCTAAGTTCTTCTTGACACAAGTCAGTTAGTTTAATGGCACTGCACTTATAATTTCCTATTGTAATGGGAAATTTCAAAGAGGCATTTTTGCGAGCATTGTATAAAGAGCCTGGGATGGTTTCAACTGTCTCACCAATTGCTATAATTTTTTTAATCAATAAGATACCTAGGTAGCATGAATGGATTTCCATCAAATCCCTCCACTCTAATATAGGAGTAAGCTGGGAACTGTATGTACCAACCTCCCATTGGCTGAATGACACTTTTTGCTTCTAGGGATAATCTTTTGGATTTATCACCTTCCATTGTTCTGACCAATTTTATAGAGAACAAATAATTAAATTTCCTATAATCACCTTTATACCCAGGGATGGTGATTTGGGATAGATGTGTATATATCAAACTATTTCCAACCTTTGTGCCAGAGTACCAATCTATCTCAACCCTTCTTTTCTATCCCTCATAGCACAAGAGTAAATAACATATGATGACATGTAGAAACATCAGGTTTTGGGAAATGTAGTGATTTTTTCATGCAATCTGTCGCTTATCAATTTTCCCCAATGCAATTCCACAGGGCCCTCTATCAAGTGAGATATTATCATAAACATCTAGGGTTAAAATTTACTTGCATCTCTTAAACCAACTACTCTACTCAACAAAGTTATAATATCTTTCATTTCTTGTTTAAACATAGACCTCTGAATTACCTTGGTCTATGGTGTGATTGGCTCTTGGCACCATTGGGTGCTCATAATTTCTCTATTATGCTCTTCAGTATTCTAATATGTCTTAGTTTTAGCTTTTATGTCAACATTATACATCTATGTGTAAATGGGGAGACCAAATGTGCATATGATTCATTTCTGTGATAGGTCTACATAATTTCTCCCTTCTTTCTTAATGATCCTTTTGGTTAGGTTGTAGTAATTTATACAATGCATAACTAATTGAGGAGCCTCAATCGTTAGAGGAAACCCTCTTGTAGGAAGTAACCCATTTTCCACAACATTCTTTGTACATTGAGAAGCATTCTCTTGTAATCACCATGTATAGATTTTAATGTTGTAAGACCATCCCATATGAGTGTCTATGATCACTACATTGATGGGTATGGCTTGTGAATTACAATACTTGAATTCATCTTCTAGCCTTGTGTCGGAAGTGCTCATTTTGTATAATGTGTTTTGTAGTTTTTAGAATATGTGTCTTGTGTACGAGTTAGGGTTAAATTTAACCAAAAGTTATAGTTTATAAAATTTCAATTAATTTTTTATTAAATTCAAGAAATCAAAGAATAAGAAAAATTTCAATTTCTAAATGGAAAGACCACTATCAAGATTTTTCAGCTTGAGAAAGACTTAATAAAATATTAGTTATTCAAAACATACCTGGTTCTGGTTGATAATGGTGATCTTTTAGAATGCAAATTCAAAACCCTTGGTAGCTATGTCTTTGTTTCTCAAAATTTACCTCTGCTTGCATGAAAATGTCAGTTCATTACTTCAATGTCCTTTGTAAATTTGCAATATGATGGAAAATGGAGTGTTGTAAAAGTAATTGCATTTTTGAGGTGGTGCCAAGTACATAGGTAGTTCAACATCTTCATTAATTACTAGTTATTTCGCATTAACTCCTTGAATAAAGGTGCAATCATTACAGATTATGTTTCAAATTACGAACACCTAGATTTCTTGGTGGGGTGAACCCACAATAATGGGTTACAATTATTTAGGCGAAGAGAAATAAAAAATGCACACAAAAAAATCAATTAGGTGGTTCGAATGAACCCCTATCACTCATGAAGTTTTTTTAAAGTTTTAAAGTCCAAAGAAAAAATAGGCTTCGCACGAACCAGCCCTTCGCTCGAACGCCCTAATTTTTTCCTCCAATTTTAGAGAATGCCCTATTTTTCCCTCTAAAAGTTTAGAAACGAGATTCATCAGGTCTTTTTCGCGGGCAGGTCATTTTTAGAGGATTTCTTTTTGGCGGGCAAGGTTGCTTTCACAGGATTTCCAGCAAACAGTGCAAGTCATTCTAGCGCTTTCACTCACTGGGCATTTACGCAATGGACATGCATGGAGGTAAGACTGGCTGTGAGATTGTGAAATAGAACAAAATTCTGGCAGACAATTTGTGGCGCTTTCATTTCTGGCTATAGTTTATTAATGAGTTTTCACATTTAGATTAGTCTTTACTAAAAGTTACTTGTACAGTTTGTATTTTATTTCTGTAGAGTTGTAGACCAAAAAATAATGTTAAAGATAGGTTGCTCAGATATTCATATATCCTTTTCATTTTTGTACAGTTTTTATTTTATTTCTATAGTGTGGATGAGATATTCACTTCTCATTACTATAAATCATATATCCTTTTTAGATTTGATCTATCCAAACCAAAACCATACACGTTTCAATAAACATTGTTAAGAGGTTTAGTTTTGCAAGAATTTTAGTCTAAATGTTAAAGATAGGTTGCTCAGAAGTAGAAAACATGGATTAAAGCCCTCATCAAGTCACAAAGTTCTTTTGACTCAAAACCAGAGTCTTGGTTTGCCAAATAGGAATAGTAGAAGATTAGATCCTATAAGAGCAATTGAGGCTATATAGTTTCATATGAATTTTTCATAGTGTCATAGAAAACATAACAATTATTACCACGCGCTATTTCCATTATGCTCATTAATGTATATTCAGATGTACAATTTCAACAACTAATACATTGATAATCAAACATGGTATGAAGTTATAATGGCCTACGATTGTTATCAAGATCAATGGATTCTGTGAGAGAAGATGAGAATTCTCTAGTCATTTCATTTCCCAATTCAAATAGCAAAAAGACTTCCTCAAGAAAAATATTTCAAGAAGATGTTGTAGCAAACCAGTAACTACAAGCCTGCAGCCATATGTTGCACCTTACCCATAGATAAAAGAGGAAAACTTCATTATATGACAATAATTATATTTATTTAAGGTTGCAATCAGCTTTGAAGAAGCAAAACTTAGTAATGAAGAGGAGTGATGATCCTTTGAAAGGACACTATTCCTTCAAAGGATTTATGTCTTCATAACAGACATAAGATATAAAGAATACATTGAGTGAGGAGAAGAGTGTGTAGTGTAAAAATAATATAATATATAAGCAATAAAGAAATGAGTGAGTGAGTATACTTTGTGTTCTTTATGTGCTGTGAAAATGGACAAAGGAGTATTGCAGTTAGCACAAGTATATAGGCCTAAAAATTGGTGCTTGCAAGAAGATATCCATTGCTAGATCAGTGGTGTGAGTTTGTCCAGAAAAATCAACGGCATAGTATCTCTGAGGATATATGGATAGGACTGCTAGCTTTCAGTCGTTCTGTACCTGAAAATGTTGAAGCCTATGATATAGAAGTAGATGCCTGGCCACTTCTCATTGATGAGTTTGTCAATCACATGTACAGGAAGTCAGGCCAAAATAACAATGTTGATGTCTTGCCTGGGTTGAAGTTATCTTATGGTAATAAGAGAAGGTTCTCCTCTAGAATCCTGATGAGTTTGTTAATCACTGAGACAAAAATTCACTCCATAAATTGTACTGGTGAGAAGCCTGAAGAGATTGCAGATCCATTGAGTTCAAAACGAGTGTGCTTGTGGAAGGGACAGATCTAAAATAGTAGTAACTTATTGCAAGCATCCCAGAGCCTTGAATCAGCTCCCAAGGGTCTTAACTTCATTTTGTAGGGGAAAGTAGAGAAAAAAATTCCATATATATATTTAAGCAATCTTTTGTCATGGTTTTCTTTCATTATGGTTTCCAGGTAACTCGTGTTTTTCTTTTATGTTGTATAATTGTTAGATCTTATACGCATGATATTGTATAACTTATATTATTGTGGTTGTTAATTTGGAAAACTAAAAGATTGTATTATACTGGTTCACTCCCCCTTCTCATATAATTTTATGTTCATTAACCTATTACTTGAAACATATTTATTTGTGAATAGTGAACAACACTACCAAATATAAAATATTCATAATTGGAATTGATTCTCATTGTTAGTCACATGTCATCTAATTATCATTTGTTTATTGTATCTGTACATTATATTTTTTCTAGTGTTTCCTCATGTGCATATAATCACATGATATTATCTTACACCATGTTTATGTCATCCTATATGATCACATCTTACATGACATGTTTATTGCACTTACGTGATCACATTTGGCATATAGCCACTTCACATTGGTTCTAAATCTATGATAAGATTACACTTTATTTTTTCACTATTCAACTTATATTTGTATACGTTGTGGGTGTCACACCAATTCAAACTCTACAAAAACCCTAAACATTATGATGCCTTTCCTTTTCTAAAATTTTACATGGTTTTATGAGGGACGACTTGGTAATAGCCTCATGTCTCTATTTCTAGATTCAAAACTCACATATTGTTTTTCTTTACACTTAATAAATTTCATGCTTATTAAAATGAAAAATGGTGATAATTATGATTTTACACTACTAAATATTTTATGCAAGTGCTACTAATGATTCTTTTGGTACATGTTTGAAGATGTTGGTCTAAAAAGCATAAAGAATTCATGAGGCATCATCTTACCACATATCCATGAATTTTCTTACTTATTTCATTTATTTTCTTCAATACTTTAGCAATGCATGTTTGAACATGTAGTTCACATGTATGCCAAAGTAGAGGGGAAATGTATAGGATATTAGAGCATAACTTTCCCTTTTACTCACTTATTTTACACACTTTTTGTCTATTCATAAATATATTTTCTTGATGCTCAATTTATCCTACTTTATACATAAGATGACCCAAACCCGAAGCCTATCATCCCTATGCCACCTTAGTCCCAAATGATCAAGACCAGATCCTATTGCAATCATTACTATATCCTAGAATTGACTACAAGTAAAAATATTCCCTTGGACAAGACCACCTCCATGACCCTATCTACCTAATTTAAATTATTTTCTCATCTTTCTAATCCTTTCATATATTTTAACCATTACCCATTGTGTTACATGCCAAACTCTTTGAATTGAACACCCAATATCTTCCACTGAAAAAAAATTCTTAGGTCATTAGTTCATACCCATCATTGGATCATCTCATTAGAAGATCATACGGAAAATAATTATCTACACTCTTATGTCAACATCACAACATTGTATTTTATTTTTCAGCCCTGAAAATAACATTATATTTTCCATATTTCTCTTATGTTTAAAATGACATTTTGTTTGTCCATGGAATTAAATGACTCATAAAAATTCTCAAATAAATTGAAATTAATCAATAAATCATTAAAGAGTATAAACAACCTTACCCATAGACAACCTACAAATACTTGAATAATTCATTAAAGAATATAAACAAGATTCAACACCACTGTGGTGATGTACTGAAACAAATCCAGAAAATACATCTTTATTAATTTATCAAAGATAAATCATTATATGATAAGAATGAGCACATCATATACTACTCATATCTGATTTGTTCTATTTCCTTCTGAGATGAATCGCAGTTTCGGTATTAGAGAAGTGTTAGAATGGTAGATTCCTCCAACGCATCTCATATCATGTGCTCAGTTAACTAGAACTTAGTATGCAAGTATGTAATACTTTGGCTACAGTTAACTGAGAGCGCGGTCCAATGGTGTGAAAGTTATTGCAATTGAACATGTTAGAGTGGGCATTGCTTGTAATCTTATTGGCATGAAGTTGCTTGCAGCCACATATGTGTGATACCAAGTTGGGTTTAACAAGCGAGTTTGGCTACCCAGGAATCTTGGTGAATGACATGATACTAAATGTGTTGGAGGCATGAGATAAGGGCACAAAGTTCTATTATGTTGTACTTCTAATTTTTCATATGCTGGAATACTATGAGATTCCAATTAGTGAGCAATATGAATGTGGTAATACATGAAAACACATATTTTTCTTTGATTTCAACATTGTACTCTACCTCTCCACTTGACATTGACAACCATGGGAAGATGATGGAAAAATGGAAGAAGGCCCTTGTGTTGCAATGTGCTTGATATTACTGTAATTTACTAGAGCTTTTGATAGAGTTCCCTCATGTTACTTTTAAGTTTATTGGCAGCTCTGCTATGCCAACTTCCTTGATGGAGGATGGAATTGCTAGCTCTCACAATTTCCTATTTTCCTAGATGAGTTGTATTGGGGTATAATGACTCTAAATGGATGGCACCCCAGTTGATGCAACTATATTGTTGATCTACCCTATGTCAACCAATGGCCATGCACATAAAAATTTGGAGACATTCCTATTGCATACACATGAAAATTGGAGTCATTTGCATTGGGGCAAAGCACCTATAAAACTCCACAAATGTATTTGACGAAGTAGAGAATGAATGAATGAAAATATAAAGGTTCTATCAAATTGTGATCTATACATGCCTTAGTTTAATTAATTTTTGTCATTATGTGTTAACCATAGTAACAAGACTTGGACTTGGCGCGGACTCGACAAGGGTGACTTGACTTCGGGGACTTGGCCTTTGGACTTGACAAAGTGTAAAGAAATTTACTTAGATATTTTTAAGGATTTAAAATTGTAATGTCATCCTATAAAAGAGAGGGAAAAATTATGCCCTCAAATATTTACCTAGTTGTAATATCATCCTACTATCTTTGCACATTTTATGTGCAAAGAGTTCTCCTTGTGTAGTAGGAAAGGCATCTATCTCATGGACTATTTGCTTTGTAATTCTTGACTTACCATCCTCACCATTTTCAAATCATGAGATGCTCTATAAGTACTTTATTTTTTCACCACATTCTTAAATCTTTTGATCTCAATCATAGATTTATAGAAATAATCTAGTTCCTTGGCCTTGTGAGAGCTCCCTTTGTTCGAGATAAAAGAATTTTTCTTTTATTTGTTCTCCACATCTTGATGTAGTGTTATTGAGGTTTGAACTCATAGATATGGAGCATCAAGTTTGTTATAAGTATTAATACTTGTCTTGCCAAAGAAATCGCACTATTGCACAACAATCTCAACGGTGGGAAGCTTTCACAAAATTACATTCATCATTGTCAACTTATAAGTCCTAGTGTGAAATTACAAATGGAACAAAAGTACAAAGTATTTGAACAAGAAAAGTAAATTTCATAGATAGCACTAAAAACAACATTTGGAAGGTACCCCAAAAGATATTGGGCATACAAAATGATCTAGAAATGAGGTAAAATTCTTCCAAGACTCACGAGTTGAATATACTTAGCAAGTACTCACCAAGATTCTCACCTAGAAACTCATAGTTACTCACACATTCATGTGAAGAACTCATCAATTACATGAATATATTAGTCATAGCTTTGAACACTTGAAAATACCTCAATTTTTCACTTTTCTGCTGATTATTGTTGTACTTAGCTCTTGTAACACATTTTTAATCAATTTTAGTTTCCTTTAAGTCATCATTGAAGAATTTGAAGAATTTCTTAACTAGATTTCCAAGTTATGTAATTGGGTCTTTTATTTGTTCTATGCTTTTATTGTTTTTCCTTACTATTTGTTCTATTTTAGGGTTCAATCTTTCACTTTATAGAAGAGAAGTTCATTCATGTTGATTGTACTTGATTGGTTATAGTGGAGTTTGGAGAGTATTTAATCATCCAAGTTTTCCCCCTTTTTGGTTTTTCTAGTCCAATTCTTGTGTTTTGTTCCTATTTATCTACTTACTTTTGCTTTGGTTTTGGTATTGTATTTTTTTTTTGCATTCAATTGAAAGATGTTTGGAGTGGCTAGAATTAGAAATCCATAATTGGTGAGCTGTTTAAGAATATCTAGAGCATTTTATGGGTCAGATTTGCATCAAAGCAGATTTCTTACTACTAGGTTTACAATTTATCCCAACTAAGATAGGTTGGGGCTTGATGACTTTCTAATAGTGTTGATAATGTCTGTAACTTTATTTTTAGATTTCTTGTGGATAATCTAAATAATGCTAATTTAAGAAATTTATGACTTTTCCTTTTATTTAGAAAGTCAAATTTTCTTGAGGTTTGGGTATTAATAAGGAATTGCATGAAATTAGTTATAGAAAGAAGATCATTATAAAATGTACCTATTGGTCTCCACCTCCATTTTGTTGGACTAAAGTAAAATCTGATTGTGATTTGTTCACTTAAATTTAAACACTAGGATGTTTAAAGTAATGTATTTTTTTGGACAAATTAGGGATTGATATGGCAACTCAGGAACCACCACCTATGGGTATATTTTCCTATACAGACAAGGAGATCTGTAAATTGGATTGTATTCTAGCTGATCCCACCACCATAGGGGTTTACAAGCATACATGTGTGTCAATTATAAATAGTTTAGAGAAGATTATACGGAAATTTCACACCACAAATGCTTATTCTGTTGACACTATAGCAGCTATTCTTACCGAGATGCAGCACGAGGTTTCTCTTGCAGATGTTTAGCAGAAAGTCCCAAAAGATAACCTCAAAGAAATTTTTTTTCCATATTACGTTGGTAAATCCAAGGTTAAGGGATACTAGGTGACTCGATGTGTTGATCCTCAGATGGCCCCCTTGATATACCCATGCTTTCTTGCAGCATTTGGTCATTATCCAAATAACGACCAAATTCCTTTATACTTTGCACAATAGTTGTATGCTGAGGTTCATTTGGGCCTCAACGTCAACTACTTGGACCTACCACAATATTATGGTTAGGGGCGTGGTAGGGTTGCTGATAGGGAGGCTTTTCGTTGACCAAATCGACAGCCTCAATATTGTCAAAATTTGGTTGGGGAGAGATTTCCTACTATCTCCCCAACCCTGGCACCTATTGCAGAGCAGGTTGTCATTTCTTCCCAAAGGGAAGCAATTGACAGTGTTGGTGATATAGTTGCTGCTATATCTACGATATCTACTGATCATGTGGGGAGATATTTGATGAGTCATTCTACACTATCTAGACCATTGGATCATGGTATTTATCCTTATGCTATGGCAGGTGTCCTTTCACCCTCAGACATAGATGGTCTCAAAGGAGAGCAGATGCTTCAGAGTACGGCTCATTGTTTGTTAGATGACCTATTGGAGGCATACGGTTTCATTTCGGCAAAGCTTGGGATCCCGATAAATGAGGTTAGAGGAAATGTAAGTAGATCTCGTTCACATCTAGGATCCAGCCAAGCTAAAGGTCCTTCACATTATTCTCATCACTTTGGCAGCGCTGCACATTTGTCAGATCCACCTATAGATCATTCAGCTACTGGAGATGAGGGTACACCTACTAGTCCTTCTACGAGTGTTCAACATCATGCATCCCAGGGCTTAGATTTAGTTGAAGATCAGTTGTAGATGGGATCATCAATTTTTATGGATATGTTGGTACATGGAGAAATTTCATTGATGCCATCTCACCTAGTTAGTCCACTACACCCGTTAATACTAGAGCTAGCCATGGAGACCCGTGATACAACCGAGTTGATAGATAGGGTCATTGTAGTAGATCCTACACCACTTGATATAGAGGTATGTATGTGTGTAAACACTTGCACAATTTAAACTTGTTTAAACTTTAATATTACTTGTTTTACTTAAATGGTAGATAGTCCTAATGTACACATTTATGTTATATATATATTGTAGAGGGAGTTAGGTGTACCAAGTCTGAGGACGGATTGTGTACGTAGGCTTAGTTTGGTTGATGTGACTAATGTTAGTGGACAAGTGAGTTTAATTTTTTAAATCATGTACCCATGTATATATATAATTTGTACACATAAAAATGGTCATGTCTATAATCACGGCAATTAATTAAATATTTATTAATTAAATTATTTCTTCTAAAAGTCTCTACATGATTAAGAAATTTAATTGAATTTTGGTGTAATTGTTCATTCCTCTTATTCTTCTTCCTTAATTAAATAAATTTATTTTTATTTAATTATTTCATATATCCCACTTAATTAATTAAATAAATACATTTTATTTATTTAAATTAATTATCATTGTTTAATTTAAAATTAAATCTTTTGATTTAATTAAATTTAAATATTTCTCTTTCTTCTATTTTTAATTCTTCTTCTTCTAATTAATTAAATGTTTCATTTAATTAATTTCATAAAGTGATTTAATTAAATAAATCTTATTTAATTAAAAAGTATCTTATCTTTCTTCCTAAATCCAAAGGTGGGTATTTTTTGCCTTATTGTGAAATCTTCTCATATCATAATTAAATATTTTATTTAATTATGAGATCTTCTGCTTTTTTTTCAATAAAACATGATTAAAGCTCTTTTCTTATCACAAGCTTTCTTCTGCTTTTAAAAGCTTAATTAATATTTTATTTAATTAAGAAAAGCCGAATGTCATCCACAAATAAATAATTGATTTTTTTAATTAATTATTAATCAGCTTTAAATCTTTCTTTTATTCTTTTAAAGAAAGATGATTTCTTATCTTCTTTTCTTTTTTCCTCTTTCATGAAAAAAATAGAAAAATCTGGTTTTTAGGTTTCTTCTATTTTCTCTTCAATTTCATCTTTCCTCAGCCATTCGATCTGCCAGGAATTATCACAACCGTTAATTGAGACAACCAATCAGAAGCTTTTGAAAATTCTATAAATACAACCTCTCACAATTCATTTAGGGGGGTTGATTCTTTAGTATCCTCACTCTGTCAAAATTATCCTTCAAATATTCCATCTTTCATCCAACATTCTTTTTTTTCGAACCGTTACTATATCGTTATGCTGCCGAAGTGAGCAACCAACATTTCTCTAAATCTCATTCTTTAGGAAGACAGTTTGTTGAGCCTAGCCTACAATCTGAGAACACAAAGCTGGAATCGACAAAAACACTAAAGATAGAGGACAATATGACGCTTTCGAAGGAGCCATTCGCATAAGAGTTTGTTTTGTTTATCTGTTTCCTTTGATTTAATGTTATATTGGTGTGTTTGATTTATTTAATCATGGTTTAACACCTAAAAATCAATCACACATAATGGCGCCCACAGTGGGGCCTATGCCCCCATTTTAGACTTCTTTCTTGTAGGTTTTTCTTGCAGATTTGCTCGCAGGTTTTTTGACATCCGAAAAGCGCCTCTGGAAGATCCAATTTTTTTTCTTTTTGCAGGTACTTCGGTGCATTTAAAGACTGTTTTGGCGCATCGGGTCATTTCCACAGCGCACCTGGGAAACAGAGTGGCACATCTGTACATTTCTACAACGCATTTAGGGGTTTAGATACTGCATATAGGACTTTTAGTGCATTTAAATATTGTTCAAAAAAAATTTTAAAAAAAGTTTTTGCATTTAGAGTAGCGCATTTAGGTTCTGTTTTCGCGCATATGGGTAACAGGGTGGCGCATTTAGTTTCTGTTGTTGCGCATTTGAATTTCTGTTGTTGCACATTTAGGTACTTTTATTGCACATATATGTTTTGTTTTCGTGCATCTGAGTAACAGAGTTGCACTTTTAGGTTATGTTTCAGCGCATTTGAGTGACAGAGTTGCGCATTCGGGTTGTAACAGAGATTCTGAGTCTGACACCTTCCGCAAACAGAATTTATTTCCTTTCTTGCTTGTTGGATTTAAAATGAATCAATCTAGGGTAGCCACCACACCTTTATCATGTAGTTAAAAAGAACCCCATGTCTGTTGTGAAGTAAAAGATTCACTTAGATTAAATCACTTTTGATTTTGGTGCATCTAAAATGAACTTGTCTACTCTTCTTGACTGTGCTTGAAAGTGGTAGGTGATCAGAAAACCAGACCCACTTTTCCCTGTGTAACCCTGACTTGATAATCGAAGTATCCTCTCCCCTTGTGCACTTGTGCGATCCTGGGTGTAAGAGAAACGGTTATTGACTCTAGAAATTGGGCCTGCCTAGGGATTTCATCACCCCAACGCGACTCAAACCGGCAACGGAGCTAAAGCCAAGCTACCCCCAACCGGTATATAAATGTAAATCTTAAGGGAAAACCTAAGGTTTCTTGTGCGGATGTGTCATACGGACAGAGTAGTACTCTCTTAAACCCTGTTGAGCTTAACCTCTTCAGGTTGGAGTGCCACCTTAATGGTGATTAATCTCTTGCCCCATGTATGGCCACTTGAATGGGGGTCCCGAACTAAATTTTTTTTTGTGTAGTAAACCAAAATCCTTCTATTTGCTAGCGCAGCACTGGTCGGTGTGAAGGCATCCACACTTTCGCAGTTTGTAGTAGAGGTGATCAGCTCGCCATGGGAGTTTCATGGGGGTTGGAAGCTTGGTTGGCCTGAGAAGAGAGTGAACTGTAAGGGGGAGCCCGTGCAGCCAAGCTTTTGAATTCACACGCTACAGATATGCAGTTACGTGGAATCTAGCGGATATTGTCCTGGCCTAACCTAGGTTGTGTTTGTCTTATTCTGTGCTTGGTTACGATCGACTTAAATCAGACTGTTTGCTATGTTTTCAAGAACATTAATTTAGATAGAGGATCATCCAAAAACAAACATGAAAAACTTCAGCTGAAACTGGTCAAAACTATCTTTAGAAAACTGTTTTAGCGCATCTAGGAAAAACTGCAGCGCATTTAAACTCTGTTCTGGTGCATTTGTGCTCTGTTTCGACGCATTTAGGGTATTCTGCTATGCATATGTGCTCTATTTCTGCACATCTAAGGTATTCTGCAGCACATTTGATTCTTTCTCCAGCGCATTTACCTCTTTCTGCAGCGCATTTAGGAAACAGAATAGCGCTTCTAGGTTTTTGTCAAAATTTGTACACAGACCCGAATCTCTGAGATTTCTCTCCCATGTTGAGAAAGTGGAAATCAACCAAGTTCACCAAGAAATCAGTTTTCAATAGGATCAAGAAGCCCATAACAAATTTAAGTTACAAAAAGACTTTAGATCACAGAGAATTCCTGTATAAGAGTTGAGACGTCTTGCTCCATTATCACACATTCCTCCATAGATACCAAGACTACATTAGGGGATTCACCGACGATTACGCTGTAGAACCTTTGGCTACCCAAGCTTATTATCAAAGGTTAGCATTGTCTCAACGTCATAATCTTAATCAACCTCTTGAGTTTGAGAATATACCACAACCTTCAATTGAATATTCAACGCGTCCTAATCAAATCCTTCAGTGACCTTTGATCATATCCGAGGACTTCTTACATATGCCTGTTTTTACAAGATCTCAACACAACAAGCTAGGGGAATCATCTCAACAAGAAACTCCCACCCACAACATTCAAGAAGAAGGTGAACGTGATAGTCCTCTTTTTAGTGTGAGTCGCAATCCCCTTTTCAGTGATAACAATATGGCTGATAGAGAGGAAAATTCGTTGCATAAGAACAAAAACATGAACAAAACTCCCGTAGATAGTGATGATGAGCAAGAGGAAGAACTTCAACTTAGAGAGGCGAAACAAAATCCCAAGTTTCTTTTTGGAAGAAGAATACCTTGTTTGTGGCACTCCAACAATAATTGACGGGGGAAATACCTTGTTTGTTTTTGTATCATTTGTGCATGCTTGCTTGCTTGCTTGTGTGTGTTATCATTTTATCTTCCATTTGTATCAAATCCATATCATTCCAGCTAATATTCATATCTTGTGTGTGTTGGAATATCTTTTTTCATTATCCTTTGCATCTAAGGTCACATAATACCTTTTGTGCATTAGGACTTTAATGCTCTAAGTTTACTTCCTCATACATCTAGACAAGGTTGTATTATGCTGGGGCACGAGACACATCGTCACCTTGGTCCTTATACCTTGGTGCATAACGTCTAGTGCTATATCAAACATCATGGTTGCTCACTTTCATTGCAGCATAGCACATCCTTTCATCTCCTTCATCCACATGCTATCTTGCATCATTCAACTTATCCCTCCTTTATCATTTCATTTCATTTCGAGAGAATACCTATGTTTGTCCAACCCACCTATCCTCTCGAGGGGGCATCATCAATATCAAAAATCAGAAACATATCAGGGGCAAATTTTTATTTTTCTTTGAAGCAATGTGTTTCACACATCACTTCAAAGAGGGGCAAAATGTATACGCATAAAAATGGTCATGTCTATAATCCTGGCAATTAATTAAATATTTATTAATTAAATTATATCTTCTAAAGTCCTCTACATATGATTAAATTCAATTAATTTAATTATATTGTTCATTCCTCTTATTCTTCTTCCATAATTAAATAAATTTATTTTATTTAATTATTTCATATGTCCACTTAATTAATTAAATAAACACATTTTATTTATTTAAATTAATTATCATTGTTTGAATTTAAAATTAAATCTTTTGATTTAATTAAATTTAAATATTTCTCTTTCTTCTATTTTTAATTCTTCTTCTTCTAATTAATTAAATGTTTCATTTAATTAATTTCATAAAAGTGATTTAATTAAATAAATCTTATTTAATTAAAAATATCTTATGCTTTCTTCCTAAATCAAAATTAGGTATTTTACCTGATTGTGAAATCTTCTCATATCATAATTAAATATTTTATTTAATTACGAGATCTTCTGCTTTTTTTTCAATAAAACATGATTAAAGCTCTTTTCTTATCACAAGCTTTCTTCTGCTTTTAAAAGTTTAATTAATATTTTATTTAATTAAGAAAAGCTGAATGTCATCCACAAATAAATAATTGATTTTTTTAATTAATTATTTATCAGCTTTAAATCTTTCTTTTATTCTTTTAAAGAAAGATGATTTCTTATCTTCTTTTCTTTTTTCCTCTTTCATGAAAAAATAGAAAAATCTGGTTTTTAGGTTTCTTCTATTTTCTCTTCAGTTTCATCTTTCCTCAGCCATTTGATCTGCCAGGAATTATCACAACCGTTAATCGAGACAGCCAATCAGAAGCTTTTGAAAATTCTATAAATACAACCTCTCACAATTCATTTAGGGGGTTGATTCTTTAGTATCCTCACTCTGTCAAAATTATCCTTCAAATATTCCATCTTTCATCCATCATTCTTTTTTTTCGAACCGTTACTATATCGTTATGCTGCCGAAGTGAGCAACCAACATTTCTCTAAATCTCGTTCTTTAGGAAGACAGTTTTTTGAGCCTAGCCTACAATCTGAGAACACAAAGCTGGAATCAACAAAAACACTAAAGATAGAGGACAATATGACACTTTCGAAGGAGCCTTTCGCATAAGAGTTTGTTTTGTTTATCTGTTTCCTTTGATTTAATGTTATATTGGTGTGTTTGATTTATTTAATCATGGTTTAACACTTAAAAATCAATCACACAATAATTTGTGCACATGTATATCGATATTTAACATTATTCCAATTTGGCATAATATAATTAGATTGTGTACATGTCTTGTACTATCTCCAGGGCTCCGTGCATCCATCGGAGCATGATTCTCAATCAGAGGGTTGCTCAATTCGGAGTCAGCATGACAACTCTGGTGGAGCCTAAGTTAATTAATAGGTAAACAAGTTGTTGGTACAAAATGCAATGTTTATTTTATTTTTTCACAATAGCTGCTCAAAATTTTGAATGAAACATGTTGGTAGTTTATCTTGATTCTAACTCTTTGCACATTTCTTTTTCTAGGCTCTATGTACGAGGAGTCATTCTTGGGTACAAAAGGTAAATTTGCTAAGATTCTACTTTTTATGTGTCTCTTGAGATTGCTTAAGGTATGTTCAAATAGTTTGCAAAAGTTTTCTATGATGGCCTAACTTCTTGAATAACTTGTGAAAACTTGAAATGAGTCATGATTACTTGGGATTAATGGCAGGTTTGTTGAGTGTAATGCTACTATGATATGATATGTTCAGATACCAATTTGTAATCACTACTCTTCCTAGTTTATATACATACATATTATATACCATATGCTTTGATACGAATGTGTACAACCTTCATGGTGCCATTAACTGAAAACTCATGAAATGCTTTACATCACTGACCTTTATGCTTGCATTGTATTATTTTTCCCCTATGACTACACTTTGTGGTCATTATCAACTCTTGATGTTCTTCCTCCTCTTCAATTTCACTGTATCCTTTCTTATCACCTTACTTCACTTTGCAAAGACACAATTTTGATTTTGTAGACATTAATCCAATGAAAAAAAGGCTTGGATGCTATAGATGTTTCAAGTAAATAGTGTAACATCTTCAACTATCAAGGACCTTGATGAGATCACAGTCATTAAAGAAGATTATCATTTGGACTGTACATTACATCGCAGTCATGAAGAATTTCAAGGCTAACACAAAGACATTACCTTACCTTTTAGCCATTGGCCATTTAAAATGAAAAGAGTTTTCCTTTAAGCATATAATATATATGACTCATTCACCGTCTTTAACAGTCCATGACTGTCCTTATACTCTCATTGTTACCCTCATCAATTGTCTTTAGTTTTCCATGCATAAGGATTGACAACACTGAAGTTACATAATAGTTACATAAACAAGACAAGGGTCCAGATTAAATGTTTGATGTAGAGCACTATGCTCCCAATTTCAAGTTTTTTTATTAACTACAATGTATAACAAGTTTATGTTAACAAGAAAGGAGCAAAAATATACTGGATAATAAAAAAAATTTCAAGCCCTATTGCTTTCACTCATAAAACATGAAAAAATATGATGAATAAGAAAATATACACAGTTCTAATAGCAAACACTTATCTTTATGTGTTTCAAGCCTTTGCTTAGGTGTGATCTCCATGCTTGTGTAAATTCAAACTTAAACTACAGCCGTGGATTTGTTACTATCAGAAAATTAATTTGATGTTGTTTTCGAATAGCAATACCAGGCAACAAATCAACTAACAAAGACCATCAGTCATGAGGTGGCATCATCTGAAAAACTCTGAGAAGGTAATTTTGATGGCCATGTGTAGTTCAGAGAAGAATTCCAACAACCCTTTCCAAAGGCAACATAGTTTACATCATTTTAACATATTAACATTTTATGTCTTCTCTAAGTCTAGTAGGAGCTTTACCTCGTCTGAAGATGTGCAAGCAGTCAGTTCTCACACGGTACACCTATGTATAGAGGCAAAAAATAGTAAATTAAAACAATATAATAAAAGCAGAAATGTTCCAAGGATAAAAATTTGTTAACTTTGCTCAACTAGGTTCTAGAGTAAATCTAATTCAGTTCAATTCATTATAAGAGTGTTGTGAGCCCAACTATAGTTGGCTGCACTGCTACAATCTGCAGGTCTGAAAATAGACCAAAATTGAAGTTGTGAAAATTCTGGAATTGCTTTGACTTAAACCATATGTATGAAACTTAACATAAACTGGAATCAAGCACTGTCAACAAGGAAACTCTTATGGTAAACCATAGTAAATCATCTATTAAGATTGTGAAAAGCCTTGTCAAGAAAACAATAGTAAGGTAGTTATAGGCCAATAATCATAGTCATCATGAGCTCTAGAAATCAGTCTATAGAAGTGTAGATATTGTCTTATAAAGAACAACGTTACAATGGTAAGGGAAACAATCTAGATGAAGAAAATGACCTTGGTAATCAAGCACATGGCAGCCAATGAAAAATATTGAAGAGGGCAGTCATGTATAGGGTTTTAAGGAGACAAGTTGCTCTCGCCATTGGATAGCTTGATAGAGCTTGGAAGGCAATATGGTGATCTTGAGAGTAATTTAGAAATGAAAAGACTCATAGGAAATATCAAATGCTATGTTTACTTGTGCATTTCTTGCTACCAAAGACCACATAGTGGATTTACAATAGAATAACATGAAAGTCATAGAAAGGTGCAGTTCAAACTCAAAAGATTAGTATGAAAGAAAGTCCATAGTCTAAAAAAAAGTGACAATGCTCAAAATAGGACAATGGTAGTTAAAAGTGGCATGTTGAATGAAAGTATTGTTGGTTAAAGGTTTAATTTTACAATATAGGGAACACATATTTCATGTTAATCTACAAATGAGTACATCATTGGCTCACAAAGTGATAGTGAAGAAATCCCTATAAAATGTCAAAAACCTTATCAAAGCTTGTGTAGTTCAACACAAATTTTTGATTATATACTCAATTTTTTATGTTTCATTCATTAACTTGATTTATGCGAGATTGAAGCAATGAATTTTTCACAGTGACATGGTTTATGAATAGTTAAAATACCATTTGTTCAGATTGAATGCAAACACTTGCAAGCATAGTTATAGTGCAAATAAGGAGTAAGTACACTAAAGTTAAGAAGATAAAAATCAACAAAATGCAATGGATAGTCAACATATGACAGAGGAAAAATGGAAATTTTACAAGGAAAATGATTACTCTTGATGCTATGGTATACACCTTGCAATTGGTGAAAGGTTATAATAGAGGAAGAGATATATCAAAGTGCATATGGGTGAAATGAGATGGAAAAGCATCCTGGGTCATTTTTCTAGCAGCTAGTTGTTAATTAATTTAATGATACCTTGGTGGTTTCTTATGGTAGATTGCTAGTTTTTGTTGTGTGGTCTCACAATGCACCCCAAGGCTATAAGACTTGGGGACCTAAGTGAAAAATTTAACTCTTATGGAAGGAGCTAGCAAGTTGAAAAGATCTCCGGAAGTAAAGAGAAAAGACAATCTTTTAATAAAAGAGTACTTCGTAATGTAGTTTTCCGGGTACCAGATACTAGGAACCAGGAATGTTTGAAAAGGGAAAAAGGTAATGCAAATGCAAGAAAAATGTTTTGATCTGGTAGTCGAGGTCTGGTAAAATGGAAGTTCTAGTAAAACCGAAGTCCGAGGAAAGTTCATGGGAAAAGCTGAATACTGGGTACTTGGTACCGAGAAGTAATGTAAAATGAAGTTTTATTTACATGAGATTTTTTTTTTTAATGTTTCTTTTAAAAAAGGGATTTAATGAATGGAATTTGTCTTTGAGCTTTCCTCTATATCCTTTTGATCTGCCAAGAACCTCTTGAATAATTGTTATCAATTTGTTCATCATATCCAGTTTTTAGATGTTACTGCTTGACAATTTGTTATCTGGTTACCACGTGTTGATTAGCTTCTTGTGGATAAAATACTAGATCCATCATATCTTAGCCGAGAAGAGTCTAAATTCAAGAACCTCAAAAGAATCTTGGATAATTATGGACCTTAGTCAAGTGCTTGGGTTGGTGAAGCTGGTGGAGCTTATAAGAGTGGACACAATTTGGTCACTAATGCTTGTCTTTAGCTTTTGGTAAGCTTGTCTTTTATGAAACTTCAATTTGTTTACTCTAGATTTTGTACAAACCATGCACTTTTAGCTTTCACTATTAATTTTATCGACTTGGTGGATTTTGATTCTATTGTTTTGTGTTGTGGATGCAGTGTTTTCTCCTACCGCCAAAAGTGTGGCCACTCAAGCAGAGAGATCAATGTAGGCAAATGTTCTTGGTTAAAAAGAAACCACCTTATACAAACCTAGTGCCCTCCATTCTGTTGCATGGAACATCAACACACAACAGGCTTCAGTGATCCTACCCAATATTCTAGTTCTCTTTCAGACTCTGATCATGTTAATGCGTATATGATGCAAACTGTTGGTTCCTACATTTATCTATATATGAAAGGAAAAACTGTTGTTCACTAGCCATCTTTTGAAGAAACAACTATCTTTCTTGTTGTTCTTTGAACTTTGTTTAAAGTCATATTTGACATGTAAGAGCTTATGATATGTATGTTACAAAAATCTGACTTATTACTTTGTAATTTTGGCCTTGCCTTGGTATTTTTTGGCTGCCATTTTGTAACTACTTTTTCCTATAAATAAAAAAGCTTCACTATTTTTAGAATATATATATATATTTCTGAACTTGTTTTGTACCAGTCACTTGTGGCTTCATTTCACATGCATAAATGTCCCCACTTAATGTGCACTTTTCCACATGTTTTCATGTTACAAAAATAGTGCAGTACTCTTCTAAGGGCAGAGGTAGGGAATGCTAGAAGAATAAATTTGAACACAAATTGTACTAGCAGTCGATAACTAGTTTTTGAAAACATAAATATTCCAAAGATATCATTTCAATGCAACATAAAATTGAGGAAAGTGATTTATTTAGAGAAACTTGTGCTTCCATTACTTTATTGAATCTAAGATTTCTTCATGTGACAATTCAGTTAGTGTTTATAGTTCACAGTGCATTTATTTTGGATGACAATACATGGCATAACTCATTTAGCTAATTATTTTAATCCTACAATTCTCTTTGTTGACGAATCTTGACCATCTGTTAATTGTTTTAGTCCTCTCATAGATGGTTGTGGATTAGTCTATCAAGTTCATTTTGTAATGTGGTGCCCCATCCCATATGATTTTGTCTAATAGATAAGTCACACATCCTGTCACCCAACATTGTATTGAGTCCTAGTTGGTGTTCTAAGTCCATCTCAAACTATGTGACCCCATAATCTATGATTATCAATGGATCTACTAGATACTCTGTATTGTATTACTATACTTATATTACTTCATTTCTTCTTACCAAAAGAACTTGGCAGCTTGATGTGTGCTGCAATTTTCCAGACCCATGTTAAAGATAGTTTGCTTGTTTATCTTACATCATTTAGAAGTAGCATCATACAAATGGCTTTTGGAACTGTGTCTATCTCCAATAATTCATCAGCCATAAGGAATAATTGGCATCATTATTGTTATTAAAAGCATCAATTCTATTTGCAATGTAACTTTAATCTATGTGATTGACTGAGACAGATAGAGGCAAATTGAATTTATTTTCTAGATTACTTGCATTGAACTATTGGTCTACCATCTGAGTCATATTCAAGTCTGTTGGAAGATTGAACCCCATTTGAATTCTGTCATTATTTTTTCTTAGATTTTGGGCATTGTGGTTGGTGCATTATTTGTTTGTGAAGTCAGTATTACATACACTAGTTCATCTCACTGGTTTTTTATTTGAAGATTGATAAGCCATACTTCAAGATTATGAATCTACAAATTCCACAGTTAATATTTAGTAAAAATAAAGTGCCAGTACCATATAATGTATGATTCTAACAATTCTAATGAATAGGGCATTTTGTTTATGAGGAACAATAATACATAAGTTGAAACCACAACGAAATGTTTACTTTTGCACATTAAGAATTGATTTTGGTTCATAAATCATAGCTTAGAATAACTCCATATTAGCATATCTAATGAATATCTTGAGCAAACTGCGTGCAAATATCAAGCGTATATATATCAATAATTGGCTATGCATAAAATAAAATTTAAAGGACCCAACTCACTAGAGTTAATACAACGTATCGTGCAATCGCCCATACACAGTATCTAGCACTAAATGTATATTCAAAACTTTTATTCTCATGCTACCTAATAGATCACGTCTTCCAAGAGTATCTCATATGATTCAAGAAAATTGACTCAATAACTCATTGACAGTGAGGTCTTTTACATCTGGATACAACTCACTGCCTTCCACACCAATAGATCTGATTTCAAAATTAGTTTGATCCCCTTTCACATATATGCTGTGAAAGATACCCAAAAAGATATTCCCTAGAAAAATTGTCTCTGCAATGCTAATAAGTACATAGTTGTTAATTTTACTTTTCATGTTGAATCTCAATAATAAAAAAAAAACAAATCTCTACCATTCAAAACAAATTTGCTTCTGCTTTGGTTTACATGGTACACTAATACCATCAAAAAGTAATAAGAAAATGTTGTTGCCTGGCTTGAAACAACAATCGAACAGCAAGTAAATCCACCTTGATAGGTCTACATAGCAGTTTGGCGTAAAGGACATTAAATAATCTTATTTACCAGAATTACAACACCCCTTGCAGCAATTATGAAAATGTTAGCACAAGAGACTGTACCATGGCACACTTTCTCTAGAGCCTCAAAGAGTTTATGTTGGATAGTGCATCCTTCCCTCTAGCCATGTTGGAGGTCTTATCCAGAAGCAGAGAACCATCACATCCCTACAAAAAACAACATAATATACATAGTTATATATCAGCTATGTATAGTTCCATTAATAAGCTTATAATCCCCTCTATAGCTTTGATTTTTCACTTAAACACAGATTATGCTTGCAAGTCACAACCTCATTAAGAAAAACTCCAAATAGAATAAACTTATGAATTTAGGGGTGCCCTAAACAATCATCTAAATAAGCAAATACTCTCTGATAAGTTCAAGCATTTT
>VDFB02058242.1:489658933-489679688 GCA_007258455.2 Sequoia sempervirens
GTTTTCATCCTACGATAGGAAAGATGAATGATTGATCAATCTCCAAAGTTGGTATTTGAAAATAAAATGCCAAGAATAAATTTTCTTTTGCAACCTTTCCTTTTTATACCTCTTTTTTAGTATTTGAAATAATGTATTTCATTTCCCTCTCAAAATGACCTTTAATTTTTATTTTTAATTAAACTTAATGTTTGTGCTCTCCAAAAGTCACATTTTAAATAAACTTTCCAATATTAATACAATAATTAATTGAATATAAGTTACCAGTAAAATGAGTAACTTTAGACAACTTAATTTAATTAATTAATTATTTCCTTGCCACACCCAAATTACCTATGGTAATTAAAATAGGCTAAGGGTCTCTACCAATTGATCACACTTGCAAAGTCAACATTACATTCCATTTATGTTTAATATTATATATTTTGAGGTCACTAGGGGAAATGATCTAATAGATGGGTGGGCTCCAATAACCATTATAGTGTGACACATCAATTCCCACTTTTTTAATATTTTTATTCATTAATTTTAATGCCAACCATTAGTAGTTGTTATGTTTGTACTTGAAATGAACATAAAGTTTGCATTTTCACAAGTCACATCAAATGAACAACTAATCACATGGTGATACGTAAGGTGATTATAAATATATGTTTTGATGCACATATTTTGGTCTAATTTTTTTAGAGTTGTTTTTTTTGGATATTAGGAGATTCTCAAACACTTTTTCTAGTTTTGTCCTAGAGCTCAAGATGTTGGGACCTCAATTCATAATTTTTTCAAGCCTTTTAGGCCTAAACCTTTCTCTTGATGTGTGGTGTGTTATTAAGGTACTAGCCTCACATTCCCTTCAATTATACTCATATTTGACATGCTTTTAGGGTGGAGATTCTTTTTAACATTTGGAGAGATAAAAATTTTACTATGTTTTTATTGTTGTTCCATTGATTGTCATTTTTTGCTTTACTTTAAAGCAATGATTTGTTCTAGTGTTTTATTGTATACTTAAGTGCAAAAAATATTTAATTAAGTTCATGTAGCAAGTTTTGAAATAATTATTTATTAAAGGTGAAGAAGAAATATACTAAAAATTAATAAGTGATTAAATTAATTAATTAATTAATTCTATAGTGGACTAAAGTATTAGAAGAAATTTTATTATAAAATAAAATATTAAATATTGAATACCATATCAATTTATATTATTTATAATTATTAAATTTAAAAGGGCATAATAAATATTTAAAATTCTTTTAGTTAATGATGCAAATATATTTGAATGAAAATATTATATTAATTTTTATTTTTAAGCAGATGGTTACGAAGGAAATGAAAGTGATGACACTTGGAATATTAGAAGGGGGGGAGTTATAAAGAATATTTTATGACAAGGGTGAGGAGTTACATAATATTATTATTAAGCTTATGTGTGTGTGTACATATGTATACGCATAAATGTGTATGTATATGTATATATATGTATATGTATATGTGTATGTGTATGTGTATGTGTATATGCATATGTATATGTGTGTGTGTGTGTGTGTGTGTGTGTGTGTGTGTGTGTGTGTGTGTGTGTGTGTGTGTGTGTGTGTGTGTGTGTGTGTGTGTGTGTGTGTGTGTGTGTGTGTGTGAAGACAATGACCTCAGTGCACCCCCAATAGGGGAGTGTAGTCTTTAGAAAGTGACTTAGGGCTTAAATGATCCCAATGAGTCTAAGTCTCTGACCAGAGCATATTCCTATCTTTTATGGATAGATGCTTACCTCGTTCGGGTAGATGTCTATCTCAGATGGATAGATGGATTCCTATCCCACATGGACAGATGCCTAACTTGCATGGTTGGATGCCTGTTCCGGATGGACATATGCTATCTCGTATGGATAGAAGTACTTGAGTATACAATTGAATAAACACATAATAAAAATAAGAAACAAGAAAGAAAAAAAATTAGTGGAAATTTTTGGGTTAATAGATTGGTTTGTTACATGTGGTATAGAGCAAGGTTTGGAAGCTAGGCTTTGAACCTACTACAACTTGTGTAAATTAAAAGTGCATAATATTTTTGAACTACAAATTGAACTTTTCTAAAACTTATTTTATTAATGATTATTTTCTAACTCGTTTTAGTATATTTTATTTTCTTGCTTGTAACTAACATTAGTCATATTATGTAAGTTAGCTGTAATTTTTTTGATTTGATATTCTTTTGATCTTGATGAAATTTTGAATATTTATGAAGATTTTCTTTGATTTATTTTTGAATATTTTATGATTTATGGATACATTTTATGGCTTATTATTGCAATGAACATATTTTATAATAAATTATTATTGGATTAAATATTTATTCTATTTAGTGTTGTTTTTCAGAAAGTTGGGTTGAATGTTTTAATTTTACATATTTACATCATGTATCTTTTGGTACAAATAATTTTGATAAATGATTTTATATATATGTGTGTATATATATATATATACATATATACATATATATATATATACACACACACATATATATATACACATATATACATATATATACATATGTATACATATACATATATATGCATATATACATACATACATACATACATGCATACATACATACATACATACATACATACATACATACATACATACATATATATATATATATACATACATACATACATATACATACATACATACATACACACATATATATATAGATGTCAAATAAAAGTTAGCATTCATCGATCAAAATTCAACCAATTTCTTTTATTTGGTCTCATTATGTGGATATTATTGTTTCAACTTATATATAAATATAAATAAAAACATAAATAAATATATATATATATATATTTATATTTATATATAAGTTGAAACAATATAAATAAATAAATAAATAAATAAATATATATATTTTTATTTATATTTATATATAAGTTGAAACAATAAAATCCTCATGCACGTCACGCATACGATGACCTAAACTTATTATTTTTTTAAATTGAAAAGAATTGTCTGAAGAATGTGGACCGATAATTCATTTTTCAAAAAATTATTTTAATTAAAAGTTATTAAAATACTAAAAAACCCTGATATTTCAAATTTATGGACCAATTTTATCAAAAAATGTTTGAAAAATAGAAAAAATAATCCAATTGTAAAAAAAAGAATTATTACAGGCATGAACCACAAAATCTATTTCCATTCTTTTAATTTTGGTATTATATAGATGAAGTTCAGATTTGAGAAGTTTATATGAGTTTATATATTGATTTTTTTTAAGGAATAGAGATCAAATAATCTAATTTTTCTAGACTTGCACATGAAATTATTTAATTTCTCTATTAGAACTATTTAGCATAGCAAAGAAGAGTCTTATTACCCTCTTGTGGTAAGTTGAATAAATTATTCTATTTAATTAGAAAAATAAATATGCAGCTTGATATTGTATATATATATGTGTGTATATATATGTATATATATGTGTGTGTATGTATGTGTGTATATATTGTAGACATGCAAAATTAACATTATGCATTCGATCGAATTCAGTCAAATTAGGTCTCACATTAGGCCCATTCATCACTTTCATCCATTCATTAAATAATCTCATTTCCTAAGGTCATTTATCAAATAAACATTATCATTAGCTTTTTAATAAATCAAACATCATCCCTTTAATTAAATAGATCAAACATTTATTTAATTAAATCCAATCATATTCCATCATTTTCTGATTTAAATAAATCAAATATCAAAGTCTTAAAAGTCAACTCACCTAATCAGCATAATCATCATCTATTTAATCTAACCACGATTAAATGTTAATCCCATCCCACTTGCATTATCTAGATCTAGCCACTTGCACATATAAATCAATTTATTGATTTATTAAATCCAAGATTTTCCATCAACATGGCATTTATGGGGAATATTCCCTCAATTTTGAATTCAAAGGCAAGTTGATTTGTCCCTCCAATAGTGCATTTATTGCTCATTTTCTTGTCCCCCACTTAACATTTACTCTCAAAATTTGAATTCAAATTCTCCCTCTCATGGGCACTCTTCCCAAATCTTGCACAACCATTGATCACTCACCATTTGAAAAGTGTCATCTTCTCATTAGAGGATCTTTAGTCCCACATTCACCATCTTGGCCAATCTCTCATCAACAAAATCTATAAAATAGGGCCTTCATTCTCATTCATGGGGACACAATTTTATGCAAGGTTACTCTCTTAATTTGAGAACTCATCTTGCTTATCATCTCCATTTGCATTGCATCATTTTAGCTATTGATCAAGGATTGGGAAAGGGTCACTAGCACATGTGACACCAATCCACTATGGAATAGGTAATTTGTTGAGTGTTTTCATTATGCTTATGGTTTTCTTTTATCTTTTGTTGCATTTTGGAACATTTGCAAGGTATTTCATAGGGTCATGCTTGAGGAATTTGTGATTTACTAACCTTGTATGAAGCTTAGTCTTTTGCAGATTTCAAAAACATGCACCACATTTAGTCTTTTGAAGTGGACTGCAGATTATTTGCAATAATAAATATGATGTAGGAAGGCTATCCCTTCGAGTGGACTGCTCACTTTAGAGCAATCCATTATTTATATCCTAGTGCTTGATTTAATCACTTTCCTTCATTGCTTGATATCATCACTGCTCCAAAACGATATTGTGGTTCAAAATCATCTTTTTATTCTTGATATTGATGTTATTGCCGGACTTAATCACTTTCATATTGAAATATTGACAGTTCATACAAAACCAATGTAAATGCCAAATACAAAAATCTGATTTAACTTTGACTGAGTTTCTCTGTTGCATTTTTCTTTTTGCCAACTGCATTTTAAAGGCATTCTACTGTTGTTCGCGTTATTTATCTTCAATGCATCTGCCAACTCTCCTTCCAAAGCCAGGACAATTATGCACAACATGTCTTCATGTTTGTTTAGATATTGAAGTTGGGAGGTTGCTAGCAAAGTTGGGATGCACCAACCGGATGAAATTTGGGCACAGGCGAAGTCTTCTTTCAGACTGTTAGTTTTCTCACATTATTCTAGAGCCACCACATTTGGCGCTAGAGATTTCTGGTGAGGATGTTTGAACATAATGCGTGAGATTTCTACACGGATAGATCCTCGCATTCATTACCTCCCTCATCTTCCTATGAACGACTATTCAATGATGTTTGTATCCTCTTCTCGCGCAGCACTCAAGTACGAGCAATTTTATTTTATTTCTGACTATAAATAAGTGGTTGAGAGATGACATATTACACGCAATAAGAAGAGATGGCGTCCTTCATTCAAGGGTCTTAAATCTAACCATAGGCGTTGGTCGGGGGTTAAGATAGTTGAATAGTGAAAGAAATAAATGCCTTTGATCTCTATTTTTGAAATAGCTGAAGGCGCCCCTGTCAAATAAGATTTTCCTCATAATATGTCTAGATAAAACAGATTGCATTCTTTGTTCATTATTAAATATCACTATTGATTCTATGTTGACTAAGCCCACTGAAAAGACCGGTGTATTTCAGGTACAAAGAAATCTTCTATTGATGGAGTTTGTGAACAAATTTATTAAAGGAAATGTTGTGCAAGGTTCAACAGCTGCTCACCAAACTGGAGAATTAAAATCTGGAGGCGCGCGCAGTTGGAGTCTACTTTGAGCAACATATATCATTTGTTGTTCAATAATTAATTTGATGATTTGGGAAAATTTGTTCATAAGTTTAACTCAGTGTTTCATCATGTTATATCATTATTTATTAGCTTGATGATTTTAAATCTTTTTTTCACCACTATGGTCACATTTAAAATTAGAACTTGTGGTGACGCTTTTAGAAAGAGTTATGGTGGATAAAATTCATGGACTTGGAAAAGTTTGTCATATCATTTTGATTATTTTGAAATAGTCAAACACTTGATTGAGATAATACTTTTGAAACATTTGTTCTTTTAAGTTGATTCATTGAAATAATTTATTAACTTTTGTATTATGAATCATTTTTTATCATTATGACCATAATTAAAATTTGAAATTTATGATGATGCTTTTAAAAGGACTTATGCTTGGTAATTGATTCATTGGCTCAATATTTCTAGTGATGAAGATTGTGATAAGGGAGAGAGAAAGATTAACAAGTGTGATTCCTTTTTAGGATCATTAATAAATCTTCATTTTATTATCATCCCTTAGGAGCATGTTGTTGTTTGGAGTCAAATTAGAATAAATTGAGTTCTCACACAATCTATCTTTTTCTTTTATAGGTACAAAGGAAAAGCGAAAGGAAAGGGTACAAAGCGAAGGAGAAGGCTAGCAAACGAAAACGAAAGGAGGGGGATTTTTTTTTCTTTTTTGAAAACTCAAAGTGTTTTTTAACGCTTTAAGTGTTTTTTCAACACTTATTTATGAAATTGTTTGTCTTTTCGCTTTAGAACACTAATTTTCATTTGGGTCTAAAACAAACAATTTGATTTTTCATTGCAAAGGGCTTAAAATGAATCTTAGGACAAACTCACTAGATTTTGTTTGAGGTTAAGAATTGAACAATCAAAACTCACACTTCATTTTGGTGCTTAAAATGAACTCACAATTGCTTTGAAGGCTATAAAATGAACAAGTGCTTGAATTGTGTGATTTTGTCCTTTGAGTGCGTATCCTCTCCCCTTGCGCTTCGTGTGATCTAGGGTGCAAGAGAAACACTCAAAATACATTTTATTGCTTTGAAACACTTCGATTTGGGCTTAAAAATTGAACATCTTGTGCGAGTGTGAGTAGGGGCATTTTCGCGTACATTCTCTTTCTTTGTGCCATCAAAGATCGATCGAGTTACGGATTGTGTCTTTGCTTGCTCTTGTTTATCTTAGAGGGTCTGCCTTGGGGAAAAAGTACTCACCCAAGGGAACGACTCAACTGGTAACACTCTAAAGCCAAGAGTATTTCCAGCCAGGATATAAATGTGGGTATTGGTTAAACACCATTATCACGCAGTTGGCTTCGACAAGATGGATCGGAAAGGGGACTCTTGCCGTATGGGTCAATCTCCACAAATAGAAAGTCCTTACTAGAACCCATGTGCTAGAATTTTCCAAAATCCTTAATCTATTTGTTGGTGCAAGAACGGTCGTTCTGAAACCACCCCACACTCTTACGGTCTTCTAGTAGAGATGGAAAGCATGCCATGGGAGTTTCATGGGTGTTGATACTTGGCTGCTCTGATTGACGATAATGAGCCATGGAGGGGAGCCAGTGGGGTCAAGCATCTAACCATCCACTAGAGATAAGTGTAGCTAGACTTGTCCAAGTGGGAATCCAACAAATATTGTCTTACACATCCATAGGGCTTGTAATTGTTCTTTGTTTGAAAACACAGTGTTGTATTCAAAAATATTTTGCAAACAAACATTCAACATGATTATCAAAATTTCAAACCCTCTTGAAGACAAATATCATTGACTCAATCCATATGTTACTGCTTTCCCTGGGAATTCACGTCCTTAGAGGTTCCTAAGCATTGGATTATACCTCAATTTGTCTTCTTAAGTAAACAATAGGAAAACCCTTGCCTTGAGTTCATTGAATTTCCACATAAAATATCTTGTGGGGTTTAAAGAAATTAAGACATTTGGACATCTTAGTTTGAAACTTTAATCAAAGAGAGTGTTTTTGGTAAAATAAAGCCATTAAGCAAAGCTAAGCAAAATGAACTTTCATGTGTGTTGAAGACTCCAAATCCCAAAAAGCACAAATCATTGATTGGAAATCCAAAATGTTCAAAATCATTTTTTGGTTACAAAGGTCATTAGGAAGCATATGCATGCTCTTCAATACCTAGGTCTAGGAAAACAAAGTGTATTTTTAGGTTCACCTAAGGATCAAAACAAATCAAACCTCTTTCATCCATCTTTCAAAACATCATATCCATCTCACAAATCATCTTTTGGATAATCTTGAAATCATCCTTGAACTCCAAGTAGGCTTTATGACAAAATCAAGCAAACACCAAAATCATTGAGACCAAGTCCTTGAAAATTTTTATCAAAACACCTTTGGCTAGGAATGTGTAAATGCATCCTTTTGCATATCCTTAGTCAAAGTCATCCAAATCATCTTGTCTAGCTTAGTGTATGTAGATAAATCCTTCTCCATATACTTAGTGAAACAATCATTTTGTTTGGGTAGGTGTGGGTAGATGCATCCTTCTCCTCACACATATCCAAATCATTATCCTTTGAACATGACTATCCTTTAGATCATTATCAAACATCTTAGGGTCTTTTTGTTCAAAAATCAAAATCAAAATCCAAATCAAGATCAAGGACAAAATCTCAAAAATCCAAAAAATCAAACCAATCAAAAAATCCAAAGCCTAGTATTTCATTCAAGATTTATCAAAAGCCAAAAACATCTATAACATCCATCTTTAAACATCACCATCATATCATCATCACATTTGATCCTAAAAATCATCCTAAAACTTTCACTTTGGGACATAAAATAGAGATTAATCCAAGGAATCAAGAGATTCATCTCCCATATTCTCGAAGATTGATCCTTGTTTTATGGTTCAAATGAGATCTCAATACAAGAAGAGTATGGAAGCCCACAAAGAAACTCCCGCTTCAAGTGACCTTAGCCAAACAAACACAGAAATGAATCTTGCAGAATCAAGCAATCCATTGGTCCCCTCATCATCACAAAACCCACAAGAAGAAAATCAAGGGGAGGACCTCACCTTTGGAATGTCTCGTGAAGAAATAGCTGAAATGCTCCAAAATCCGTACAACCATAGAATCATCAACATCATGATGAGACTCAAGCCTTCATTGTACATGCTTTGAATCCAGCAAAACAAGGGCTTCTGCTGCTCTCGGATTTTGATGTGACCACTATAGTAGAGACATCTTTTCCACCAATCTCATCCACCATCCCCATTTCATCTACACCCCCATCTCAAAACGTCATAGAAAATATCCCGCAAATCACAACATCATTTGCTCCAACTCAACCCAACATTAACAAGGGAAACACATTCCTCAATGCACTTCAATCACATCCCCTTGTGAATAACCAAAACTTGGACGCAAACACCACAGTGGAACAAAACATCTTCCATAATCCATTACACCAAAATGTTCCTCCCACTTTACATTATGACCTATCATCAACATCTTTTCACGGAGCACCACAAACACCTCTTCTCACAAATTCACAAGAGGAGGGAGACATATTCGGACAAGGGGGCATTTTCAACACCACAACACTTTCACAAGGATTCACCCCCCTTACATTTCCACCTCTCCCACCATCACCATTATCATCTACACCACTCCTTGGTCTAGGGCTTCCTCCCCTACCAAGTATCAATCAAACATACATCCCAACCATCAATCAAAACATTTTTCCAAATGCTCAAAAATTATTGTTGACATCACAACAACAAACGACAAACACACAAGCAATGGAAAAATCATCAAAACACCCTAAAAATACGTAAAGCATGGTCTCTCAAGGCCAATCACATCAAATTTATGCCACTTACAACATCAACAACACCATCCACTAATCACCACATTAACACGACAACACCATCCACCAACCAAATAATCAACAATAACATCATCATCACCACCATTCCAAATCCACCACCAAATTCCACCACCACCAACATTCACCACATCAACCAATTCGGACAACAACATGCAAGCTGCTTTTCAAAGAGGATACCGTCATGTGTAAAACAAAGCCATGCAACAGCTCTACCAAGCCGCTGCTACCAAAGTTGTACAAGCCATTACTATGCCAATAACAAGTACAACAAGCTCCGCGATATATACAATAACAATACGCTCACCAACAAGCCGCTTCAAGTCATTTGCCGCAAGCATTTCAGTAAGCACAAAGGGTCGCTCAAGCACAACTATTATTGCAGCAACAAGCCGCACAAGCGCAAGCCCAAGCACAAGCTCAAGCGCAAGCACAACAAGCACAAGCACAAGCACAAGCACAACTTCTTGCACAAGCAACACAATTGCAAGTGTATCAACAAGCACTAAAGCAATACCAAGATCAACAAGAAGTAGCAGAATTGGCAGCCCAACAACAAGCGTTGTGGGAACAACAACAAGCAGAACAACAAGCATTGTTAGATCAACAACAAGCGCAACAACAAGCAGAACAAAAAGCATTGTTAGAACAACAACAAGTACAACAAGAAGCAAAAATCCTAGCGCAACAACAACAAGAGCAACAACAAGCATTGTTCATCCAAAAGCAAGTAGAAGCCTACTACCAGCTTTCACAACATACCATACCATTGAATGTACCAACCAACCCCATCCATCCAAACCATGACGTAAATAATTCCCCAAAACACATTCATCCCACCCCCTGATCCTCAGAATTATATGACGACACAATTCAAGTTGCTCTCGCAACAAGTACTCGATCTTCAATCAGGGCGAACAACCAAAACACAAAGCAACTTGTCTCCCTATCCATTTGATAGGAGCTTAGAAATGAAACCATTCCCTAAGGGATTTGAAATCCCAAAATTTGACAAATATCGAGGGACAGGAAATCCTGAAGATCACATCAGGGAATTCCATGTTCATTGCATGGAAGTCGCATATGACGATACATATCTGATGCAGCTATTTCCTAGAAGCTTGGTGGGTCCCGCTATAGAATGGTTCTCTCGCTTACCTACAGGCATTAGAACATTCCAAGAGATTACAAGTGCATTCATTAAGAACTACGCAGGTAACATTGCAATGGATGTTAGTCTTGAAGAACTATAAGCTCTAAAACAAGGGAAGAATGAATCTTTCACTTCATTCCTTCAACAATGGTGATCCAAGGCCAATCAGAGCAAATGGACCATGCCAGAAGAACAACAAGTCTGCACAATCATAGCCAATCTTGAAAGTCATCTATCATTCCATCTCAAAGTTCAGGGTATCACCACATACGATCAATTGATCTCCAAGGCACTTAGCATCGAAAGAGCCCTTGTGACTCAACCCATCAAATCAACATCATATCACAAACCGCAGAACAACCGCCCGTCATCAAATTACAATGATAAACCTCATACATGGGTGAGAAACAAGAACGTCACTAATGATGGCATCGTCGACGCCAAGGTGGTCATTAGTGTTCCACGCAAAAATACACCCACACCGCAAATCCAACCACAACGCCAAAACACTCATCACACAACATATCAACCCAACAATAATCCCACCATCAATAATTTCAACGACCAAAGAGGACCACCTCAATGCAAAACATACCCAAAACTAAAATACACTACTTTGGGGGAACCACTTGAGGACATCATGAAAAAGCTAATCGATGAAAAACTCATTCAATCTCCTACATTTGAGAATTACCAAGAACCCGATGTCAAACCTCCTTGGTACAATGAGAATCAATTGTGTGAATTCCATAAAATAAAAGGCCACACCACAAACAATTGTATGAGACTCAAGAACATCATCCAAGATCTCATCGACAAAAGAATCATAAATGTGGAAACACCTACTGGGAATCAGGACCTTAAAATCTACACGAATCCGATGCCAAATCATGGCAACAAAGGGAATAACAAGAATAAAGGAAAAGGCAGTGTAAATCATGTATACGAAATAGTTGTTGCCAACCTCAATGAAAATTGCATGGTCATCACCATCAAAGGCGCCCATGCTGAAGACTGTGGAGTCACCACAAGAGGCGAAAAAGTCACCATTGCAGGGTCATCCCAACCAAATAGAGTCCCTACATCAAGAGCCGTTCCATATAGCTACAATGTTGTAGACCAACTCAAAAGAACACTAGCACACATCTCCATCATGGAGTTGTTAAAAATATCATCAGCGCATAAAAAGATCCTTGAGGAAGCATTAGCCTCATCTACCATCCTCACAGACCTCAATGCAGAAAACTTCCAAGCTATGGTCAGAAACATCATAACACCGAATCTCCTTACATTTTCTGACCAAGATTTTCCTGCCCAACCATCTCACAATTGCTCACTTCACTTGGAGGTCATTGCAAACAAAAGCAAAATCAAAAGTGTCTTGGTGGATGTGGGTGCAGGTTTGAACATCTGCTCTCTCAGCCTAATCAAACAATTGAAAATATCAAAGGATACCATTGACAAAGGTAAAGGCATCACAATCAGAGCATATGATGACCAAGAAAGAGTGTCTCAGGGCACAATTAAGCTCCCTATCCAAGTAGGGCCAACGCTCATGGAAACCACTTGTCAGGTCCTGGACCTCGACTTACCATACAACATTCTCCTGGGACGCCCATGGATCCATGCAATGAAAGCTGTAGCATCAACCTTCCACCAATGTGTGAAATTCACACATAATGGACAAGAGGTTACTGTCCATAGAGATCCTGAGCTGTTTTCATATTGCAAGAACCTTGAAGCCAAATATTACAAAATCCCCCAAGTGCCAAAAAATGATGAGGGCCCATCCACATCATACATCGATCCTGCCACTCTCACATCCACTTCTGCGACAGAGACACCCGGCCATTCCTACCCATTTGATATCAAGCTTCATCATCCAAGAGGACGGTTGTGGAAGCAGGATTCTCTAACAATGCTTTTGGTGATAGGAGAGTTACCACAATCTCCAAGATCACGAGGACTTGGTTAAGAAAATCAAGCCCTACATCACAAACCTATCCCCAAAGTTATCCTAAATTCAGAAGGTGGGGAGACTCTGGCCATGAGGTAATTGAAGCAGATCCATCAAACATGTTGTATCGAGATGAAAGACCGACACCTGAATTACCAATGGATGAAAGAAGCAGAGGCCTACACATGATGCTTGCAATGGGCTATGACCGAAACCAGAGATTGGGACAAAATGACAATGACATCATAATACCTATCATGCCGGAGACGCGACCCATAACAAATCTTGGTCTTGGATGTGCCACTCCGAGAATAACCATACGTGGCCGAAGTCCTCCGGTTAGAGCTGCTAATGTTTCTCCTCAGCCAGTAATAGTACAACTACACTCACCAATAGTCACAGGTAGGGACACACATAATTTTATCACTGAGCCCTATATTAGTAGCGATGATGAAGATATCATATCCAATCTCCCTAGGTTATTCAAAGATACCACTCTGTGTATGATTAGTACCAAATCTTTTGAACCAGATATGCAAAATCATGAGATCCACTTAGTCTACCCCCAACTGATTGACTATGACCAACGAGGACCACTAGTTCTCAATATATTCAAAAATGATGAAGCGCTCTCAGAATTCATGGGGTTGAGGGATAACATTCCAGATGATCACAAGGCAGGATTCATAATGGAGTTGGACACACACGCTTATTATGGGGAAATGATTGAATCTTTTAGTCGCAAAAGTGAGAAACTAAGAATCATATCCAAGTCCTTGAGTGAAAACCACACCGTGGCACTCTCTGACAACAAAATAGTAAAAATAAAGGACGTATCCAATGGTGAAAACCTCTCGGTGGGCACCCGAGGATGAAGGGATTCAATCTTCCCTCAAGAGCTATTCCATCAAGAGAGAAGTCACAGTCGGCTAAAATGCAACCTAGTCAACTTAGAATATGAGACCCCCGCGATATCACATTCTGAATCACTATTATCAGAAGAGCAAGAACTCCTAACAGCATTCCTAAGGGAAATACAAATAAACTTTGCATGGAGTTATGCTGATATGCCAGAGCTTGATCCAAATACTGTGGTCCACCACCTAGCAGTGTATCCAGATGCAAAACCTGTTAGACAAAAGCTCTGAAAAATGCATCCTCAAATTGCTCTATTAGTCAAAATGGAGCTCAAAAAGCTATTAGATGCTGGATTCATCCGACCAATTGATTATCTAGAATGGGTATCAAACTTGGTACTTGTTTCAAAACCTGACGGAGCTATCGGAATCTGCACAGATTTCAGAGATTTGAACAAAGCATGTCCCAAGGATGATTTCCTACTCCCCAACATCGACATGATAGTAGACATGACAACAGGGCACGAGATGCTATCGTTAATGGATGGATTTTCAGGATATAACCAGATCATGATAGCAAAAGAAGACCAACAAAAGACAGCTTTCACTTGCCCATGGGGAACCTGCTGCTGGAACATGATGCCATTCGGCCTAAAGAATGTAGGAGCAACCTATCAAAGAGCCATGACACTAATATTTCATGATATGATTCACAAAATAGTCGAAGACTATGTCGATGACATCCTAGCAAAGTCAAGAAAAAGACAAGATCATATAGCAACCCTAAGTGCTATCTTTCATAGATTAGAGGAATACAAGGTCAGACTAAATCCCAAGAAGTGCGTCTTCGGCGTGCAATCAGGTAAACTGCTAGGATACATAGTCTCCATGAGGGGTATTGAGGTGGATCCAGCAAAAGTAAAAGCAATCCTTGAGATGGAAGCACCAAAGAACTTAAAGCAACTGAGAGGCCTCCAAGGCAGGCTCCAATCCATTAGAAGGTTCATAGCACAATTGGCAGACAAGCAATACCCATATTCATACCTTCTCCACAAGGGGGTATCATACAAATGGGATACAAAGTGTGAAGAGGCATTTAACAAAATAAAGGAATATCTACTAACACCTCCAGTGTTAATGCCACCTATCCTGAGAAAGCCATTGATCTTATATGTGTCAGCAACAGTAGCAGCCCTAGGAGCTCTTCTTGCTCAACATGATGAAAACGGAACAGAGAGGGCCATCTACTATATCAGTAGGACAATGGTCAGTCACGAGCTAAATTACTCTTTCATTGAAAAAGCTTGCCTCGCAGTAGTATATGCATCCCAAAAATTCAGACACTACATGTTGGCACACAATATCAAGATCATTGCGAAAATTGATCCCCTCAAATATCTCTTATCCAAGGCAATGCTCATGGGTAGAATGGAAAAATGGGTGATGATACTGTCAGAGTATGACATCGAGTATGTGGAAAGAAAATCCATTAAAGGTCAAGTTATTGCAGATAAACTGGCAGAGGCACCTATTTATGCAGAGAATCCTCTTGTATCTGAATTTTTAGATGAATCCATCTTTAACCTCAATGTAGTGGACCACTGTAAACTATACTTTGATGGTTCATACATGCAACATGGATCCGAGTTGGTGTCTTTCATCAACAATTCCTTCCAATGGGGATTGCATCAAGATCATACAACTAGCATTTCTTGCACTCCAACAACATAGCTTAAATATGAGGCTTTATTCAGGTCTCGTGGATAGTAGTAAAGGAATATCATAGCTCCAAGGTCTACTGCGGACTCAGCTAGCCAGATCATAAATTAGGTCAATAATGAATATCGAATGGATGACAAACTAACTCCATACAAGAAATTGGTGGAGACTCTCAAGGAATCCTTCATTGACATAACATTTGAGCAGATTCCAAGAACCAACAACAGAGCCGCTGACGCCATGGCTACAATTGGGTCTCTAATAGACATCCCTCACAATGTGCTGAAATACGAATTTCTGATCGAGCAGCTTCTTGTTCCCACATTCGAGGTACAATGCAACAAAAACATGTGTGAAATCGCTGGTCCCCGGCCGGTATCCTTGGTATCATGACATCTACACTTATCTTAGAATAGGAGTCACACCGCCGCATCTTACCATCGCCTAAAATGAACCTTTTATTAAAAAAAGGCATCCAGATTATCATCCTAGGTGATACCTTATACCGTGAGAAGCATAGAAGATACCTTACTACTTCTAAATGTTGAGGAGGCATTAACCGCCTAACCGGGAGGTTCATAACAGATGCAGGGTTCACACTCGAAAGGGAATGACCATTGCCAAGAAACCGCTAAGGTCAAGTATTATCGCCCACAATGGAGCGAGAAGCACATGATCATGCTAAAAGGTGTTTACAATGTCAGCAGCATGGAGACCTCATCCATGCTCCAGCTCAAGAGCTTCACCCGATTATCACACCATGGCCCTTTTCGCAGTGGGGACTCGACCTCATTGGGAAAATCTCACCCACCTCGTCCAATGGCCACAAATTCATTATAACTGCAACTGAGTACTTCACAAAGTGGGTGGAAGCCATACCCATGACCTATATCACTAGAAAGCAGATCTCAAAATTCATCCTGAACTATCTCATCTGTCGTTACGGTGTCCCACAAGCCATTATCTCAGATAATGGGACACCCTTCAAGAACTAGGAGCTTCGCGACTTGTGTGAGAAATTCAAAATCCAGCATCGCTTCTCCACCCCGTATTATCCCCAAGGCAATGGCCAAGCAGAAGCCACAAACAAAACCATCCTCAAAATCCTTAAGAAAATAGTCAATGACGCAGGTCATGACTAGCACTTGCAGCTTAATCCCGCCCTTTGGGCTTATTGAACCAGCATCCACACACCCATTGGAACCACCCCATTCTCCTTGGTCTACGGATTAGAAGCTGTACTCCCCATTGAGATCGAGCTCCCATCCCTCAGAATATCACTGCAAAATCTCATCACTGATGAAGAATATCGGGTTTCAAGACTAAACGAGCTGGAGTTATTGGATGAGAGATGCATAGATGCTTTGAATCACTTACAAGTCTATCAGAATAGACTCAAACGAAACTACAACAAGAAGATCAGAAGCAGGACTTTCCAAGTCGGAGAACTAGTCTTAAAAGAAAATCAGAAGAATGTCCCAAATCCCAGCAGCAAAGGTAAGTTTTAACCCAATTGGTTAGGGCCTTTCATCGTCACAGCAAGCTATAAATCAGGGGCATATCAACTATCAACACCCGAAGGGGAACCTCTGCAGGAACCCATGAATAGCTCCCATCTCAAAAAGTTTTATGCCTAATTCTTTCAAGGTATAGAACCAAAAAATCCAAAAAATTAGAAAAAGTCCTGAAAAAATGGTTACTTTGGCAAAAACTTGGCAAACAGGCATCTTGGTAACAACAAAAAAATTAAAAAAGCAAAAAATCCAAAAAAATTAGAAAAAGGATAAAAAAAATCGTCCTCTAGTGAAAACCACTTCGGTGGCACTTTGGGCAAGTAACTCGGTGAAAACCTGGCAAATAGGCGCCTTGTGTAAATAAGCACTTTCCATCCACCAGGACCTTTACGGCTTGTTCATCATCATCCCTCCATTTCGATTCCATCAACCATCTCACCCATATCTCCATTCATCACTCATCTGCTCACATCCGCACCATAGCTTGGTCCTGTGTTCGTATCATGATCCCTCCTAGTACTACTCGGCCCATTCTCAAGGTTAGTTTGTCCTGCCTTTATCAGAGTACTCTATTGCATCACGCTGGGGGCACGTTCTCATCGGATCAGATTCATGTATGGTCTTAAAGTCCTCAAAATCAAAAAAGTCCAAAAACATCAGAAAATCAGAAAACATAAAAAAATTAGAAAAGTCCAAAAACATCAAAAAATCATAAAATCCAAAAACATCAAAATCAAAATCCAAACACATCAAAAATCGTAAATCCAAAAACATCAAAAAATCAAAAATCCAAAAACATTCAAACATATCAAAATCCAAAACAAGTCAAAAGTCATCAAAAAAGTCAAAACAAGTATCTCGTCAAACTAATGCCGCCTCTAAGCTTTAAACGTAGGGGCAAGGTTGATCTTGATCATCCCCCTCAGACATTTAGGTCACCCTATAGAGTCTCATTACAATAAACTCACATCTCATCATGTATATCATCATTTGTAACCTGTCAAGCCGTATTAGTCTAACTACGGGTCTCTATGTGTATACCTTAGGCAAGGCTAACTGCTGATCAACCCTCGAGGCCCCCTAGGATAGAGCCTTAGGTTAGTCTTCAACAAAATCTCAAATCCCAAAACATTAAAATCAAAAAAATCAAAACATTTGTAAAACCTTTTGGAAAGCGTCACCAAAACAATCCTCCTCAAAACATTGCAAAACATTAAAAACATCCAAATATTTGAAAAATCCATCCGCCTCATCTCGCTTGCATCCGCAATAAACACCATTCATAATAAACTGATCGTCATCCTTAACCTTTGGTGAAACAGTTAGAAACAAGTCTAGCAGGTTAAAAGCAAAACTCAAAAGTGTCGTCTCAACAAGTCAAAAGATGTAAAACAAGTTGGTCAAGTCTTTGAGTCGATAGTCCATCATCCAAACAGCCTCTATATCAATCATCTAATAACATCATGTCAGGATGAATCCTTCCTACAAGGGCATTTTTATCGTATGAACACTTTGATAAACGAAGACGGTCACCATCCACTTAACATGTCCTAGGATGTATCCTTCCTACAATGGGCATTATCTTTGGCAATAAGTTTTGCTCTATCCTTAAATATCTCTTGGTTAGCTGTATTGAAGAAAATCAGCTTGTTTGTGTACGGCTCTTTTTCTTTGACTTATCTATTATGCCTACCCAAGTACCTCTTTGATGATATCCGAAATCACATTTAGGAGAGATAGGAATGGGGCAATCTATCATTATCTTTGTCTGCTGTGCTTGTTGGACGTTCTTGTAAAATAACTTGGCAAATACTTGCTTTGTTAGATATGTATGGAGGATGTTTCAGATAGCTTGTTGACTATTGCATTGATTGGTTATACCTTTTCGTGTTTTGGTCTGATATGTTTGAGACTTCTAAAGTGCATCCTAGCAAGGTTTCCGTATGTCAGGTGTGAACAAGAATACTCATATCTATTTGTCGAGTCAAAGTCCATCACACTAAGTACAACACCATCCTGGTCCTTTATACCTTGATGCATCGTACTTAGGCGTGTTATCAAACATAAAGTAAGTGACCCTTTGAAAATCCCAATCCTTGATAAGAAAATCATCCATCTATCATCATCATTTATCATCATCATTTCTTATCATCATTTCTCATCATCATCTCTCATAATGTTGGCTTGTTGGATCCTCTTGTCATCATCTAATTTCTTCAGTTTTCGCACCAACATCACAGCATGAATATTTAATCATCATCACCAATACATCCATCATGCATCCATTATGCATTCATCTCGCATCCATAAACCATCAGTATTCTGCATATCATCTCACATACATCATCATCATAATATAGATCTGTTAGTCTAAGCATCTCATAACTCATCCATTGCATAATCACAGCATATCACATCATCAATCCCATCCATCTCGCATCATATCACCATTTAAGTTGTTTAGGATAATATATATTTGTTATTCTAAGCATCTTAAAATCATCTCATTTGCATCGTCATTCATAACCATCCATTTTGAACCTCTTTATCGCGAGATTGACCCTCAAATTGAATCTTTTCGCTCGATCTCTTGAGGGGGCAATGTACCAGTGTACTTCTTTCCACTGGGGCATATGAAAAATCATGAAATTTTTTAATTTCGATTGCGGCAAGTTTATTCTTTGAACCAATGCAACAAGTACATTGATTCAAAGAGGGGCAAAATGTAGACATGCAAAATTAACATTATGCATTCGATCGAATTCAGTCAAATTAGGTCTCACATTAGGCCCATTCATCACTTTCATCCATTCATTAAATAATCTCATTTCCTAAGGTCATTTATTAAATAAACATTATCATCAGCCTTTTAATAAATCAAACATCATCCCTTTAATTAAATAGATCAAACATTTATTTAATTAAAATCCATACTTCATCCTTTTCTGAATTAAATAAATCAAATATCAAAGTCTTAAAAGGCAAAATCATCTAATCAGCATTAAATCAGCATAATCATCATCTATTTAATCTAACCCTGATTAAATGTTAATCCCATCCCACTTGCATTCTCTAGATATCTCCACTTGCACAAGTAAATCATTTTTATTGATTTATTAAAACACTCATTTTCCCTCAACATGACAAGTCCAACATGGCATTTATTGTTGTTTTTCTTTTCCCCCTCTCAAAATTTATTACAAATTTGAATTCAAATTCTCCCTCTTATGGGCACTCTTCCCAAATCTTGCACAACCATTTACCTATCATCATTTGACAAGTGTCATCTTCTCATTAGAGGATCTTTAGTCCCACATTCACCATCTTGGCCAATCTATCATCAAGAAAATCTATAAAATAGGGCCTTCATTCTCATTCATGGATCCAAAATTTTATGCAAGGTTACTCTCTTGGTTTGAGAAATAATCTTGTTCTTCATCTCCATTGCAATACATCATCATTTTAGCTATTGATCAAGGGTTGGGAAAGGGTTACTAGCACATGTAACACCAATCCAATATGGAGTAGGTGATTATCTTGCTTTTGAAATGTCTTCTTGATGTTATTTTCATTGTTTGTGGTATTTCTTTAGCATAGATATGTTATTTCATAGAGGTATTTGCAGATTTGTGTGTTTTAGACTAACCTTTCTAATAAGTATTTGAAGTTGGTTTTACATGCAGATTTAGGGTACTTCATCAACAATGTCTTTTTGTAAGTGTGAACCTTTCCTCTTTTTTGTACTTGTATGTACACCCAACAATTGTAATGGCTCTTGTAGCTCATTACTTAGAAGCACAATTGATAATATTTGGGCTTGATCGAGTGTATCAAGGTTATTGAAATGAGCAATTATTTGCTTTGCAGTTTTGTTCATTGACCTCCTAGTACTATTTCTAGGTTGTTCAGCATAAAACTTCAATTTTTCTATATCCATTTGAAGTAAATGATCTAAATTTCTAGAAGAAATTTTTCTCTTCACCTCTTTAGCTATATTCA